>WNGS01163519.1:2264050-2293390 GCA_020271785.1 Procambarus virginalis | reverse complement strand
TAAAGGATCGAGGCGTCTTTGTCGGAATCCTGCCAGGTGAACCAAGGAAGCTTGTCGTGTCTTTCTTGCACAAAAAAAGGAATTATACTATGATAAAAAAAAGGTTGTGTAATAAGCTGCCGCGGCTTTGTCAAGAGTGATAAAGCTATTTTGTTCATCTTTCTGTATAGACGGCTTTTTGAATGTTTCTTATTTGGTGGGTATGGCTATTTCTTGAAGGAATAGTTGAGGAAGTTCTATCGTGGAGGAAGAGTAGGGAGGCTTCTACCGTAGGGTAAGAATAGAGGGGGCTTCTACCGTGAGGTAAGAATAGAGAGGGCTTCTACCGTGAGGTAAGAATAGAGGGGGCTTCTACCGTGAGGTAAGAATAGAGGGGGGCTTCTACCGTAGGGTAAGAATAGAGGGGGCTTCTACCGTAGGGTAAGAATAGAGGGGGCTTCTACCGTGAGGTAAGTGTAGGGAGGCTTCTACCGTAGGGTAAGAATAGAGAGGGCTTCTACCGTGAGGTAAGAATAGAGGGGGCTTCTACCGTAGGGTAAGAATAGAGGGGGCTTCTACCGTACGGTAAGAATAGAGGGGGCTTCTACCGTAGGGTAAGAGTAGGGAGGCTTCTACGGTGGTGTAGTAGAGGATCTTCTACCTTAGTGCCTGAAACAAAACAGCAAGTCGGTCATATCAGTATTACATGGGTCGGGTGAGCCCTCTAGAGAGAACATAATTTTTAGTGGTAAAGACACTGAATTGTAAATCAATCCTGGGATTGTATATATTTGTTCTATTGCATTTATATTGAGCCATTGACCTCGTTGTTACGGCTCCAGAGATTGCTTAACTGTATCCAATTCACCTCCATTTTTTTTTTACCACATTTTCCTTGCCTCTTGTTCTTGTGTAAATTCAATATGAATGCTTTGTAAATTGCTGGACTTATAGACTTGGCAACAATATTATTATACTCTTGAAAAGTTGTAAAATATATTATTATACTCTTGAAAAGTTGTAAAATATATTATTATACTCTTGAAAAGTTGTAAAATATATTATTATACTCTTGAAAAGTTGTAAAATATATTAGTATACTCTTGAAAAGTTGTAAAATATATTAGTATACTCTTGAAAAGTTGTAAAATATATTATTATACTCTTGAAAAGTTGTAAAATATAGTATACTCTTGAAAAGTAGTAAATATATTATTATACTCTTGAAAAGTTGTAAAATATATTATTATACTCTTGAAAAGTTGTAAAATATATTATTATACTCTTGAAAAGTTGTAAAATATATTATTATACTCTTGAAAAGTTTTAAATATATTATTATACTCTTGAAAAGTAGTAAAATATATTATTATACTCTTGAAAAGTTGTAAAATATATTATTATACTCTTGAAAAGTTGTAAAATATATTATTATACTCTTGAAAAGTTGTAAAAAATATTAATATACTCTTGAAAAGTTGTAAAATATATTATTATACTCTTGAAAACTTGTAAAATATATTAGTATACTCTTGAAAAGTTGTAAAATATATTATTATACTCTTGAAAAGTTGTAAAATATATTATTATACTCTTGAAAAGTTGTAAAATATATTATTATACTCTTGAAAAGTTGTAAAATATATTATTATACTCTTGAAAAGTTGTAAAATATATTATTATACTCTTGAAAAGTTGTAAAATATATTATTATACTCTTGAAAAGTTGTAAAATATATTATTATACTCTTGAAAAGTTGTAAAATATATTATTATACTCTTGAAAAGTTGTAAAATATATTAGTATACTCTTGAAAAGTAATAAAATATATTATTATACTCTTGAAAAGTAGTAAAATATATTATTATACTCTTGAAAAGTTGTAAAATATATTATTATACTCTTGAAAAGTTGTAAAATATATTATTATACTCTTGAAAAGTTTAAAAATATTATTATACTCTTGAAAAGTTTAAAATATATTATTATACTCTTGAAAAGTATAATAATATATTTTACAAAGGCAAAGTTGTAAAATATATTAATAGCAAATGATAGTAAGGCTTGTGTGAGCGTATAGGCATACAAAAAGGGGTAATTAATGGCTCACAAACTGTACCATAGGGAGTTCTGAACACAGTACTGAACACGGCTACATTTGTCAACCAATCTACCAATCTAGTGCTAGTTCTGGTGTACACAACAGCTCGCCGGAAGGGGCATTGATCAACGATGCTTGACACGAATTGTCATTTTGCTATTTAAATATACTTGGGGTTCTATAAGTACTTGAATGTTCTATTTGAAGGAATGGCAATGCAAAAGACTCGAATCGTCGGCCTTACTTTAAATGTGTAATATTAAAAACAAAAAACTTGATGCGCCTCAATTTCCACCTATCTTGCTGTTACCTTGCGTTGAGTTCGGGGCTCAGCGTCCCCGCGGCCCGATCCCTGAACAAGGTCTCCTCGGTGCTGGACTGGTCAACAATGCTTGTTGGACGCGGCTGCTCGCAGCCTGAATCACAGCCTGGTTGATCAGGTAATATATATTTAATGCGTCACTAGTAGAATAATAATAATAAACAAAGTCTGGTTGATGAGGCATCTGTATGGTAGATGAGGCAGCAGAAGGTAGATGTGGATCCTATATAATACATTTCCCACGGGATGGGTATGGGGTGCATAATAAAGAAATTGAATTGCGTAATAGGTATAAGGCTCTCGCGTGATATAATCTATATCTGAAAGACAGAACGTCCCTCTGTGCAAATTGGAGGCCAGACGCTCAGGCCTTGCCTCATTAAACTGTGCAGGGTAACTGGTAGGGTGTAAGGGACGGTCATGGTATGGGGGGGGGTGGGGTTCTCCTCCTGCCACCCCCCCTCCCCGCGATATTAGATTCCAACCTTGTTAAATACCAGACTTCATTCTCACCAGATTCAACACCAGCATCCTATGTCCTGCGTAATAAAATATTTGGGAAGAACCCGCAGAATCAAAAAAAAAACTTGATGGTAGAATGTAATGAGGATAGTTACACTGGTGAAGGTGTAACCATGGCCATGATATAATCTATAACTGATATATAGTCTATATATGATCTAAATACCATGTTTCAACCGGCAACGCACGGGTACCTACCCAAGCTCGAGTTCTTATATGTGTTATAGATTCAGCTACTCGGAACAAGTTCCAAGTAGCACGGGCTATGGTGAGCCCGTAACTTACCTGGCACAGAAACGGGGCAAGTAGCACGGGCTATGATGAGCCTGTAACTTACCTGGCACAGGAGCGGGGCAAGTAGCATGGGCTATGGCGAGCCCGTAGTGGACTTACTGGCCATGAGCGGTGCTCTGAGTGTGTTCTTATAAACGTTCCGTCCGCATTTGTACTACGGTAGGCCAGCTGCCTAAATAAAAAAAAAATACAGGTACTTGTTCCCCTCAACATCATTAGTCGCGTTAATATCCCAAGAGCTTTAGAAACAAAGCAATTAGTGTCGCGCTTGTGTTCAGCGAATTATCACCACTGTTTAAAAATGTTTTTGATTTAATAATAAGTTAACAGTATTTTTTTGTATATGTTTATCATCGCAAGTAGTGTAATAAAAATGATATAGTTGCTTTGACCAGACCACACACTAGAAGGTGAAGGGACGACGACGTTTCGGTCCGTCCGGGAACCATTCTCAAGTCGATTGTAATGGTCTCACAATCGACTTGAGAATGGTCCAGGACGGACCGAAACGTCATCGTCCCTTCACCTTCTAGTGTGTGGTTTGGTCAAACTACTTCAGCCACGTTATTGTGACTCATTGTCTGTATATAGTTGCTTACTAGGTATCCCGGAAAGGTGCCTGAGTCCGTTCTCTCGATTTCCCCGCCGTAAAAGATGCAGTGGTTTAGCTTAGTTAAAAAGCGTCGGAACCTAGACTACCCACATAACCTGGCGGAGCCGATACCCATTAGGCCAGTAAAGTGTCAGTATCGCTCTGATTTTCCTTTTCCTACACCACGGCAGTGTTGACGACGGAAACACCCATAGTTCATTCCCTCCTGTTGATTGACGGTTGAGAGGCGGGACCAAAGAGCCAGAGCTCAACCCCCGCAAGCACAATTAGGCAAATAGGTGAGTACCAAGGATAATGTAAAGTATTGCTTGACCCACAACCAAGGTGGCTGTGGAATTCACCAACAAACTGAAAATAAAATGGAAAATAAGAACCGACAAGCAATGTAATATGAATCTGCGACTTGGGTTGAACCAGTTTATTTTTTTTATTCAGACTAACGACAGAAACAAAGTAAAAAATAGCCTTTGGAAAGTAAAATGATTCCATAACTTAAGAATGCAAGTACAACTACATTTAAGAAACCTAACATGAGACTCTACAGATGGGGAGCAAGACAAGGCATTAAGGAGAGATGCAGAACAACCGTCCACCATACGATTAAACACTCTAGGAGCTCCCTGAATATTTAACATACAACCAGTGAACATCAGATTACAATAGACTGTTCCACACTAGGGTGTGGAATCAACCCGTCCTCTTAAAAATAACGTCACTTTTCGCTCGTATGCGCGCTATGGCCAAAAGTGGACGTAATTTGAAATGAAATCGACTCGCAAAAGTGACGTACNCAATCCAGAAGCTTACGATCCAGGGCAATCCACCTACCCTATCGAGGCCGCTGCCTATTGGTCTCACGAAACGTCGGTATTGCCATGATTTTATTGAACTAAAAACACCGGAATTTTGACGCTGAAGCCTTTACCGTCACCCGTCATATTCCAGCCCGTCCTCTCGGGCGTTCACAACACCCTAAACGGATGCACTAAATTGCCCGAACTGAACCTAACCAAACAAGAACCCGCAAATTGAAAACGGTACAGCTCGTCAATTTTACGAGCCGTTGTAGCCATTGGCCTTAGGGGATTTATACGTAAAATATGATGTTTAATTCGAGAGGGACGTGTATTTAGCATGTGGACTCGTAACCTATACGTGACACTGGACCAACCGGCGTTTTATGGCTTTATAATTCGTGATTACGGTATTCGTACCATGTAAATAAACCCCATACTTTATTGGGAGAGTAACTGCACGTCACTAGCGTATTAAGTCGTGACTTACGACATGCCTCGTGAAACTTTATCGCTAGTGGTAAATATCGTAACACAGGTCATAGTAGAAATGACTATCTTGATGCAGACTACGTTCACCCAGCAGTACCTGGAGACCTGGTTGTAAAGCGATTGGCGGGTCGTGTTCTGGTGAAAACTAGTTGGGTGAGGCTATGGAAAGGGAGAACTTGTAGCCTGCGTTCAGGAGCCATCCACTCCTGTAGCCTTTTTTGTAAAATGATGACTGGCTGTAGTGACACAGGTGTTGGGTACAGCGTCGAGACGTTGTACGTTTAGAAGACGCGTCAACACCCGAGGCCCACGACTCTTAACACCTGCTATCAGGGATTTGTATTAACATAGGGAACATCTGCACTTATGCCGCCGTCCAAGACTGCATGAAGGGTTTATAGTTTGTGATTCATGTCTCTGAGAGAAAGAAACAAGAATCCTCCCAGAATCCGTGAAGGGCAGCCCCTGTAGTGTGTAGTGTCTCACGGGATAGGTAGGCTGTTTGTAGTGTCTCAAGCGGTAGGTAGGTTGTAGTGTCTCAAGCGGTAGGCAGTTTGTAGTGCCTCAAGGGAGGTAGGCAGGCACTAGCCACCAACTCATAGGTGCCAGGGGCACATATTCGCCCCCTTCCTCCCTTCCCCCCCCCCCTTCCTTCCTACCTATTCCACCGGTGGCGTTCCATCCATCTTCGTGGATTTATTGTGTTCTCAGTGGATAGTTTTTTTTCCGTTTCCTTGGCGTTCGCGTAAAAGTTGAGTATTAGCTGTTGCGTTCTTATTCCCGAGGCGCGAATCGCAAAGATGTGTGTTTTCTCAGGGGGCATTAATGAAGGCGATATATCATGGGGGAATTGTGTGCCTCGTTAGAGAGAGAGGGGAGAGATAGGAGGGAGAGGGGAGAGAGAGAGAGAGAGAGAGAGAGAGAGAGAGAGAGAGAGAGAGAGGAGAGGGGGGGGGTTAAAGGGAAAGAGAGTAAAAAATTTTGGTTTATTTTGTAGATAGTAGTTGATGTGATTGTGCATTTATATGAGATAAGTTATATCTCATATCCCCCTTCCCAATATCTTATATATCTCTTATATATCTCATATATATTTTCTCATCTTATATATCTCAACCCCCTTCAAATTAAAGTGTGCACATAAAAGATTAAATATTTTAGTAGAAAGGTGAACATCTCTACGCAATATTACATAATACATGGTAACATTGTAGCTTACACTGAGGGGGGAAACTTCCTCTCTATGTCTTAATACGTAAAAGGTAACATATTCTCAGGCGCTGAGTACCTTCACAAGCTCTCTTGCCTAGCATTATAAACCTCAGTCTTCCCAACCCTGGCCTCTGGCAGCAAGGACACCAGCCCGTCCTCCAAAATGGTGGTGGTAAATGTAAGAAGAACAATAAGTGCATTATGTACTATTCATAGCAGTTAGGAATTGTACTTATTTTCACTTAGTATTAAATCGTACTGGTTAATTCGGAGGATGGGTTGAGGACAGACCGAGTATGCTGTAATCGTCTCAGCAAATTTCGGAAACTTTTATGAATGCGCCTGAACTCTTTGGACAGTTAACAATTGTAACCTGTTGCAAAACTGGTCTTGTGCTCTACGTTCATTATTGTTCAGTTTGTATTTTTAGTGTGGCGTGTAATGGTGTACTTGGGGGTTGGGATGTATATACATGACATCCACGAAACTCTATGCGTATTAGTGGCTTTGCATGAATGTAAATACCAATCCTATGTAATCTCACCCACCCATTTACCTCTTGGAAATGATTTATTCTTATCATTATTATTATTACATCAATAGTATAATGACGCTAAAGTGAGATGTGAGAGTCCTGGGTGTAGGGGAACACGTGAGAGTTAATTGTCTGAGTTCGAATACCCAGGTGTTCACGTGAAGGGTCATAGTGGTATAGACGAGTTAAAGACCATTCTTATATTTTAGAAAGCCTCTTTTTTTATTCTTTTTAGACGGAGGGGGAACAGAGAGAACAGGTGTAAGAGGGTCACACACACACAGCAGGGGTCTCTGTCTCATCCCAGGAAGTACCGACTGTGGTTGGCCGTAGCGAACTGCGTTGCTAGTTCCCTTGTTTTGTGAGGTTGAAGGGAAAGGTTTGGAAAGGAAGAGGTTGGGACATGGGAAGGGGAACGTAGTGGGGAGAGGGGGAAGGGGGAGGGGGTGTGGTTGGGGGAGAGCGTCAATATCAGGAAATTTTTTTTTTTTTTTTTTTTTTTTTTTATTGTTTTCTACCACAGACGTGGCCACACATTAACAATGCTAACTAGCATACATAAATCTGTGTATCTATGTATTTACGTATATAGGTTAGCTTAGCATTTTTAAAAGCAATATCAGGAATGAGGGTCGTGGCCACCCACACATGCAACCATCCCTGGCCACCAACCATCCCTGGCCACCAACCATCCCTGGCCACCAACCATCCCTGGCCACCAACCATCCCTGGCCACCAACCATCCCTGGCCACCAACCATCCCTGGCCACCAACCACTCCCTGACCACCAACCACTCCCTGGCCACCAACCATCCCTGGCCACCAACCATCCCTGGCCACCAACCATCCCTGGCCACCAACCATCCCTGGCCACCACCATCCCTGCCCAAACCATCTCTGGCCACCAACCATCCCTGGCCACCAACCATCCCTGGCCACCAACCATCCCTGCCCACCAACCATCCCTGGCCACCAACCATCCCTGGCCACCAACCACTCCCTGGCCACCAACCATCCCTGGCCACCAACCATCCCTGGCCACCAATCACTACAACATGTCTCTTGTCCTGATGTCTTACTGCTCTCCTCTCTCTCTCTCTCTCTCTCTCTCTCTCTCTCTCTCCTCTCTCTCTCTCTCTCTCTCTCTCTCTCTCTCTCTCTCTCTCTCTCTCTCTCTCTCGTTTTCTTGTCTACGCTTTCTTCGCCGTCCTCTCCCCTCCTTTTTTTCCTCTTATTCCACCCGTCGCCTTTTCTGCATCGTCCCTTGAATTCTACAGCTCCATTCTCCCCTATTCCCTTCTACTCCTCCCCTCTCACCAATTCCTAACCACTACTACAACTTCTCTCCACTTATTCTTCTCCATCCCTCTTATCTACCCAAATATTTTTATTCATGTTTCAATTTTTTATGTATTGAAATAAATGTATTCAGGAAAGAGAGAGGGAGAGATAACTCGCCTATTTGTCTCCTTAGTTGAGCTTCAGTTCTTGGGCTCCGCCTTTTTAAGACACTGCATTTAGTTCGTTTTTGTTTTATTGTTTTTTCCTTTTAAGGGAACAACGTAGGCCTTACGACAGTATATATACGCTGAGGTTCAGTCACTAAAATGATACACGTTTTTATCCAATCTCTGCTATCAGTTATCTTGATGCTGCTCCCGGACTGCTCCAGCTGGAGGTCAACCTAAGAAAATCTAATGGTTGCCATATTTATATTGGAGTTCTGTGAATCAGGCAGTAAAGACTTCATAAGATAATAGCATCCAGCTAATTGACGATCTGTTGGCTTTTTTTTATGTCACGTACTGGTGAGGAGGCGGTTCTTAGCACTCCTTAACTTAATTATTTGTGACTGGCTAAGTCGCTCTGAATAATATATGCTAATTACTGAATCATGAGATAAATAAAACTGTTATCAACATGAACAAATCCACAAGGGCCGTGACGAGGGTTCGAATCTACGTCCGAGAGCATCCCAGACGCTGCCTTAATCGACTGAGCTGACATGGTTCTTTTACCATGTCATAGCTCCGTCCATTAAGGCAGCGTCTGGGATGCTCATAGACGTAGATTCGAAACCTCGTCACGGCCCTTGTGGATTTGTTCATTTAATACATCACGCTATTATGATTTCTGTGTGTTATCAACATGTTAATATGATCACAGGCCAGATGAAGACGGCACTCATGACCGAGCAAATATAACCTAACCGCAACAGCGTCACCTGCTCCCAAATTCCCACAAGATTCAGTTACTAACAGTGCTGATGATAATTTGATGGTAACCCAGCCAAAGATAACCTGAGAGAAAAGACAATTAGGTTATAATCAATGGAGCACATCACCAGACTTCTTGAGATGATTTCGGGGCTTGGCGTTCCCACGGCCCGGTCCTCGACCAGGCCTCCTTTTTGTTACACACCCGCCAGGAAGCAGCCCGTAGCAGCTGTCTAACTCACAGGTACCTATTTACTGCTAGGTGATAGGGGCATCAGGGTGAAAGAAACATTTTGCCCATTTGTCTGCGGGTCCACCGGGGATCGAACCCGGAACCTCAGGACTACGAATCCGAAGCGCTGTCCACCCAGCTGTCAGGCACCTTTTTTTTTTTTTTTTTTTTTTTTTTTTTTTTTTTTTTTTTTTTTTTTTGGGGGGGGGGGGAGTAAAGAGGAAGGAGAGGCATAGGTGAAGTGAAGTATAGAAGTGGGAAGTACAGTGAGAGGTATGAAAGCAGGCGGGCTGTCCGCCTTGCTGACACGATGTGTGGGTGCATTGTCAGGCACCCCTGCTAGTTAAGTGTCTCTACACACACGCACACTCACACATTCATCTCTAATATTAGCATACAGTTTGTCAGTTCAGTGCACTCTTAACATGAATAATAATGAAAACACAATACCTGTCAACAGTCACTTAGTTGGTTCATAAATATTCATAAATATTTATGAATCAGATTCATAAATAAAATAAAATTCACGAGAGCAATGATGACACAAATATTTTTTCAGGAATATGATCATTCTAATCTGGCTTATTGCTTCACCGAATCAGCTAAACTCAGTGCTAGTCAAAATACACAAAATTAAAAAAAATCGTATTGCAATATTCTCAAATAAATGCCTATTAAGAGAATGTAATCTCTGCCTAATAGGAGACATATACTGTATATCCTGGCTCGAATTTATAAATATATAATATTGATATCGAAGTGCTTCTCATTCTGACACATAACACACACAGTCTATTACATGTAAAGGCTGAATATGTAAATGGGCCAATGAGGATAACTCTGATAGGCTCTCGCATCTGTCCCGTAAATGTTGATCAGTATTCCTCAACACCTGCTCCACTAAACACCAGATTACCTGTTGTTGTCGTGCACAGTCGACCAGACGACTGGACGTCGACAGGGTCTCGACCATCGACGACTGTCACTGAGCAGTAACTTCCCGCAGTCACACGGCACAGCACTCTTAATGTGTCGACCTTCCGACAAAAGATATTTTCTCATTCTCACTAGTTGTGGGTTAGTATGACTCAAAGAAGGCAAGTAATATTATGATGGACTATGGTATCGTAAACTGTTGTCAAGTTAATGTCTCTGCCTTGCGTTGGTTGTCAAGATCAGCGTCCCTGCGACTCGGGTCTCTGACCCAGGCCTCCTGGTTGGTAGTCTGGGCATCCAGGCTGTTGGACGCAGCTGCTCGCAGCCTGAGGTGTGAATCACAGCCCTGTTGATCAGGTATACTTTGGAGGTGTTTATCAAGTTTTCTTTTGAACAGCGAGAGATGTCGGCCAGGGTAACACTCTTCCCTGTGTAGAGGAAGAGTGTTACAAAAGTCTTGGGCCCCTTGATGTTGACGAAATTCTCTCAGCCTACCTTTTACACCTTTGCTGTTCAACTGCGCTATTTTGGACTTCCTGCTATGCATCCAGGTTCCCTTTGGTTATTTCCATGCGGAGATTTGGAACCAGCCCCTCTGATATTTTCCAAGTGCCAAAATTTTATTTATCTCACTTGCCTACACCAGGTAGCTCAACAGTTCTACTGCTATATAGTACACAAGACACACACACACACTCTCACCCTACACCATGGTTATGCACTGATTTCTCAAAAGCTTTGGTCAAGTGAATTTCATCAGCGTTTTGCTCGTCTTCCATGGTAGCTAAGATTGATTGTAGCCATGATATACACGTGCTTCAGCCTACAGTTTAGACTTATTGTCTTGTGTATGTCCTTCTGTCCTGCGTGACAGTGAATACCAGCATTATCCTCACTTTAATAAGGCTTAATTGAAATCCTCAGATTAGGCAAGCTTGTAATTAATTTGTCAATAAAGATGTTAATAATAATATAAGCTAAGGCCATGTTATAGTGGATATCAATTGTAAGAGTCAAGAGTGCCCTGTTTTGAACCCATGCTGCTTAGGGTTACGTAGACACTGTGATTCCAAGTGTTTTGTAATCTTACCTCTTGGCACTCTTTCAAATATTGTTTATGGTGTATGATGATAGTGCTATCGGTTTGTAATTTTTTGCTTCTGCTTTAATTCCTCCTTTGTGGAGTGACGCTAAATAAAACAAATAATCAGACTGCAGGCGATGAGTCACAATAACGTGGCTGAAGTATGTTGACCAGACCACACACACACACACAATTGACTTGAGAATGGTCCAGGACAGTCCGAAACGTCGTCGTCCCTTCATAAACATGAAATAATCTAAGATGAGGGCTGATAAAGACCTTTTGTGCCATCTGTAATGCTTTTGCGCTACCGCTCACAGGATGAGTATGGGGTGCACAATAAACTAGCCGCCTTCGGCGACAACAATCAATCGTCCCTTCACCTTCTAGTGTGTGGTCTGGTCAACGAATAATCAGACTGTTCATCGTGTTCCTTCTGTGCCGTTTGCGAAAATCTTCTTTCTCGTCCTCCGCGTCACCTTCCGCATCCTCAACCGGTCCGTAGCCTCATTCCCGGACATCTGTCCGCGACCAAGTCCCCCCATCTCTCTCCTCACTGCCTCGCTGGCGAGTCAACATTCCTATTTTTTTAGCTCTATTTCCATGACAATGGCGAAGACACTGCTGCAGGGGAGGTGGAATTCTCCCCCCTCCACCCCTCCCAACTCTTCCTCGAGAATCAGAAAGTCGTCTTCATGACAACTGTGGCATCCGTCAAGGGCTGGTTACCAACCAGGGAACCAATAGGATGCCATGGTAGAGTACCAGTCCCCCCCCCCCCCCGAGTGAGAAGGCGGCATTTCGGAAGGGAAGGGAACTATCAGGAGAAAGCGCCAAGCCATTACGACTATATAGCACTGGGAAGGGGGTCAGGATAAGGATTTGGAATGGGACAGGGGGGTGGGGGGAAGGAATGATGTCCTAACCACTTGGACGGTCGGGGATTGAACGCCGACCTGCATGAAGCGATACCGTCGCTCTACCGTCCAGCCCAAGTGGTTGACTGCATTTCGGTAGAAATACACCTGGGGGGGGGGGGGTGTACCTGCAGCATTTGTTAGCTGGAGAGTACCTGCAGTTAGAACATAAGAACATAAGAACAAAGGTAACTGCAGAAGGCCTATTGGCCCATACGAGGCAGCTCCTATTTATCACCACCCAATCCCAGGTGTAATGATTGAAATGCCAAATTTGCAACATCTACGGAGGCAGTTGATACACAATGGCGTGGAGTATTGATTGATAAAGATTAAGTCACCTAAGCAGCGGCACGGGCATGAATACCCCGTAAGGCGCGGAGTACATTATAAACATTATTGATATCTTGACCAGACCACACACTAGAAGGTGAAGGGACGACGACGTTTCGATCCGTCGATTCACAATCGACTTGAGAATGGTCCAGGTCGGATCGAAACGTCGTCGTCCCTTCACCTTCTAGTGTGTGGTCTGGTCAACATACTTCAGCCACGTTATTGTGACTCATCGCCTGCATTATTTGTATCACTTCACCTCATCCTACTTGATGTGTACTTCCATACATACTGTACTATGTACTTCCAGTCACTATGCATCCACTGTCTCCGTAGAAGTTGACAGCTGGAGACAGAGAATACGGGAACATGCACACATTCAGTCCCACATTTTCACAAGCTTTTCCCCCTCCGGGGGCCGTCTGCCTCAGCTGACACAACTCATGCGCCCGTGTACAGCGGCGCCTGTGTTGCGTTTCCCTGGTTTGCTCTCGCTACATTTGTGCGGCTCCGGCTCTTTCATATTGTGTCCTATTGCACCCTCAAACGCGTTCCAGACAACATATTTTTTCGCTCAAAAAAGTTGTATACTTCCGTGAACACCAATTTGATTTATGTAACTTGTAAAATCGGGAAAAATACATTGGTAGATTCAGCGATAACAGGAAAGGTTGCATGTTGGGGCGACATTTCCGATATGGCGGTTTGTGTATGGCTGTATGGAGGATAGTGTATTGTGTATGGTATGAGCACCGCGTATGTTAAGGTTGGTTCTCTTCCCCTGCCGTGAGCGCATACATATATAAATATTGTAGGCAAGATGCAGTGTGCTTTACGGGCTATTCATGCCCGTGCCACCTCTTTGGGTGGCTTAATCTTTATCAATCAATCTGTAGTGTGCACTACTAGCGTGAACGCGCAAGTATGCTTGTGTTGTAGCGTCCTTTACTTATACGTCAGGGTTCAGACTCTGGCTATGGAGAGACGATTGGGCACCAGTCCTTAAATGCTCGCCTTTATTTTCCCAGCAGTAATTTCAGACTTAGGTGTGCACCGAATGGCGGGCGGATCGTGTCCCAAGTAAAAGTTGTAATTCAGGCTAAACCTTACTACCAGCTGTGTGAAAAGATAGTTCTGTCTGCCAAAAAGCAATAAGTTATCTGTTCCTGTAGCCCCCTCCCCCCCCTATATACACACACACATATATATATATATATATATATATATATATATATATATATATATATATATATATATATATATATATATATATATATATATATATATAAGGTGACGTAGCTTACCTACCGTTCTATTTGCCACTCCGGATAGAATGCCACTGTTTTGCCTCACTAGAAACTTACTTATCCATCTAATCCACCTAACTTTTCGAGGCCGATGCGTAGAAAACGTCAGTATACGGTGCTTTAATGTTCACTAATCCGTCGCGTTTTTAAGGGATTGGGCGTTAACGAAGACAGCCTAAACACTTTTATCCAAACGAGACTATTTTAGTAATGTTTCGTGAAGCTCTGCCAGTCTCCAGGTTCTGTTTACCTCTGGAAATAGAACTACCTCTTTCGAACATTATTTATCGAGCGGATACCTAAGGAAATCAAGAGTTATCCTAGTAGCCCTATCCTTAAAGGAAGGATAGGGCTATAGGGAAGGATAGCCCTATCCTTCCTTTAAGGATAGGGCTATGGGATGGTTAGGGTGAGCCATCACTTATCAGTGATTGAAAGCGTAGAAAACGGCAGAGTTAACGCTAGTGCGTGATGTCATCACACACCCGCGTAAATGACTGGTAAAAATGGTGATAAAATTGTATCTGTGTGAAAAAGGTGTTGAAGAGGCGTGTGGTGGAAGCGTTGCCGCGAGGGCTTGGAGGGTGGGGGTCTACCCGGAGCATCCTGGGTACGTGTGGCCACAAGTTTGTGTTGCTGCCTCAGTAATTAGAGATTAGTGGAAAAATAGACCAGTATGCAAACTAATTTAAGGCTGTTGGCTTGCTGAAGAACGTGTGTGTGTGTGTGNGGTCGTTGGTGATGGTGACGGCGCGTCTCTCCGACGTTGGTGGTGATGGTGACGGCGCGTCTCTCCGACGTTGGTGGTGATGGTGACGGCGCGTCTCTCCGACGTTGGTGGTGATGGTGACGGCGCGTCTCTCCGACGTTGGTGGTGATGGTGACGGCGCGTCTCTCCGACGTTGGTGGTGATGGTGACGGCGCGTCTCTCCGACGTTGGTGGTGATGGTGACGGCGCGTCTCTCCGACGTTGTTGGTGAGGCTAGAGGGGGGGGGGGGATATATACAGTGATGCACTATCAATACATAGTGTCGGATAGAAAATATTGTATTGATGTGATGCACTATCAATACATGGTGTCTCTTGGACGGTAGAGCGACGGTTTCGCTTCATGCAGGACGGCGTTCAATCCCCGACCGTCCAAGTTGTTGGGCACCATTCCTTCCCCTCGTCCTATCCCAAATTCTTATCCTGATCCTTTCCCAGTGCTATATAGGCGTAATGGCTTGGCGCTTTCCACATGATAGTTCCCTTCCCTTCCTATTTCATTCAACGTTCATTCAACATTCAACATTTCAAGAATGTTCAACGTTCTTTTTCCTCGTGTGTCGTCACCATGTGCCTCTGTGTTCTTATTTAAGTATTCTTGTATATTGTGAATCTTTCTTTTTTTACCGGTATTCTTTATTATTTAGGTTTAATTTATAAGACTTTTTACTTGAAAACAAACTGAAGTCTTCGTCGAGGACAAAGTCGCTGGGTTAGTCTTAGGTAGTCTTAGTAGTTAGTCTTAGTCGCTGGGTCTCTCAGGGGTTATCTTGAGAGATAAGACACTCTCAGGCACTCTCAGGGGTGCCTGACAGCTGGGTGGACAGCGGTTCGGATTCGTAGTCTTGAGGTTCCGGGTTCGATCCCCGGTGGAGGCGGAGACAAATGGGCAAAATGTTTCTTTCACCCTGATGCCCCTGTTATCTAGCAGTAAATAGGTACCTGGGAGTTAGACAGCTGTTACGGGCTGCTTCCTGGGGTGTGTGTAACAAAAATGAGGCCTGGTCGAGGACCGGGCCGCGAGGACACTAAGTCCCGAAATCATCTCAAGATAACCTCAAGATTGGCTTGATTAAAAAGTGAAACGTTAGCTTGCAGAAGGATTTCCTTGAGGCTACTGTTAAGGAGATTCAGATGGGGTCAAAGATTCTTAGAAAAGACGTCTAGAAGATCTTAAATTGGAGGGAAGAGCCCTTCAGTTGCCAGAAAGTGGCTTTAAATTTGTGATAACAAGCATTAAATTGCCGAACAAAAGCTATAGAACCGCTGATTGCCTTGAATTGGTGAACTGAGGCCCAAGACGTCAGTAGAGCAACCTTCAATTGGCTGACAAAGGCCTAGTCCCGAGTCTGGTCCTGACCGAGAGGGAGTCCCGAGGCTGGTCCTGGTTAGTGAACGGATCGTACAAGCTCTTCACACACACACACACACACACACACACACACACACACACACACACACACACACACACACACACACACACACACACACACACACACACACATATATATATATATTTATATATATATATATATATATATATATATATATATATATATATATGTGTGTGTGTGTGTGTGTATATATATATATATATACATACATATATATATATATATATATATATATATATATATATATATATATATATATATATGTATATATATATATGTGTGTGTGTGTGTGTGTGTGTGTGTGTGTATATATATATACATATATATATATATATATATATATATATATATGTATATATATATATATGTGTGTGTGTGTGTGTGTGTGTGTGTGTGTGTGTGTGTGTGTGTGTGTGTGTGTGTGTGTGTGTGTGTATGTATGTATGTATGTATGTGTGCCTCTGTAACCCTTTCCACCATCGCTCATGGGATGGGTATGAGGTGCATAATAAAGAAAGAACATACAGCGCTGCGTGGACCTCATCTTTGCTACACTCTGGCTCTTAACATTACTCACGAGCTTTCTTTTTTGTGTGAGTCTGAGGCCGCGAAGCTGTATTATGGGGAGGACACTGTGGGGGGAAGGGGGATAGTTCTTGTGGAAAGGGGGGGTAGTTGTTGTGGAAAGGGGGGGTAGTTGTTGTTGAAAGGGGAGGAAATGGGTGTTGAGGCATCGGGTGGGTGTGCGGGTGCGCTGTGGCTGGTGTTCACGTACAAAATCACAAAATATGTTCACGTACAAAATATGATTCACGTTAAATCACGTACCGACTTCCATTTTGGTATCAATTGAAATGTGTTGGTGAGCCGAGGTGTTATTCATATCGCTGAGAAAGGTCGTGTACGCGTCTGGTCGTGTACCTGTCTGCCACCTGTTAAACAGTGTTGTCGACTCGGGGCTTGTTTGTTATGACACTGAACGTGTGGGACGTGTTTGGTGGTGGTGGAGACAAGTGTCGCACAAGCGGATGATGTATTGGTTGCCAATGTGGTGGTGGCGATGGGAGATGGGTTTATGTGTGGTGGCCGCGTACGCACGCTTGTGTATGCGAGTGTGTGCGCAGGGGATGAGTGTGCGTTTGATTGGTGACGCAAGAGCGTGCGTGTGTGCGAGTGGCGGCGAATGCACTAGTGTAGACATGGGTCGAGTGTAGCAGAGGATGTGTGAAGCCAGTGTACTGTGTACTGGGAAGGAGAGGGGCGATACCTAATTTCAAGAGACGGAATAAAAGTAAGGACAAAAGCCAGCGAGGGATGGAGAAAGAGAGAAAAGAATCTTTTGAAATTTAAACCAATAAAATGTGATAAAGCAAAACCAAAATGGACCGGGATTGCCGAAAATTAAGAGAAAGGAACAACTAAAGGTCACCGAGAAAATGGGGAAGGTGAACAAGGGTCAAAATACAATATTCAAGAAGAGCACTGGAGCATGACTAGCACGCAGTCATGCTCAATAACCAGCCTTCCTGCTAGTAAATTATTTACAAGCCAACAGAGAACGATCATTATCAGCATCACGCCAACATCTCCGAGGCCAGCATCTAAGGCTGCGTATTACGTGTCTTAAACCGAGAGTTTCCCAGCACAAAGAAACTGTCCGGCTTATTATTATTGTTCATGGCGAACAAAAACATGAGGTAATTTATCCTGTATAATACATCTTCAGTCTTGGTGCAGTAGCCCAGCAACAGCAGCAGCAGGATGGCTATAGTGTCGGATGCTTTCACCATTCTGGCATACCTGGTGCCCGTGTGGGTGAACTACAGTGCCAGGAACTTCACCAACGGGTCACTTCACCAGCAGCCAGCGGAAGTGGCGGCAGGGGTGGCGTCCCGATCCACTACATGGTTAGGTAAGGCACGACTGGATGGAGTTTGCACAATTATATTTTCAAAGTCATTTACAGGTACCAGCAAGCACAGTTAAGTAGCTAATGCGAAGACAATCAGGTATATAATGCAAAAGCCATTATGATCCAGATAAATATTGTGTACAAGTTTATCTCATGCCTTCAGACTTTACATATATATATATATATATATATATATTATATATATATATATATATATATATATATATATATATATATATATATATATATACACGTTAGATAAATATAAATATATATATATATATATGTTAGATAAATATACACACATACCAAAAGAATAGGGGTGGTAGGAGAAGAAAATATCAAAGTGTTCAGTGAGGATCCACAAGGTCTTCTCTGGGTACTCTTTATTTTCTTCTCCGAGGCCATGGGTCCCTACACTTGCACCAGAGGTGGTACCCCTTCTATATATATATATATATATATATATATATATATATATATATATATATATATATATATATATATATATATATTTTAAATATGGAAGGGAGTACCACCTCTGGCTGGAAGCCGGGGACCCTTAGCCTCGGAGGAAACCACACATAACGCATTAGAGGGAATGTTTAGGTCCCCTCTAATACAGTTTTTGTGTGCTTTTCTCCTACCACCCCCTTCCTTTTATGTTTTTTTGTGCTTTATTATATATTTAAAGGATACAAGATATACATTGGTTGATACAATGAGTGCTTAAAAGTTATGGATCTGGTCATGGTGTAGTGGTTAGCGTACTGGTTATGCCAGTGAGTGTGATGAATCTGGCTTTCTAAGGTTCGAGTCCGTCACAGGAGAAGAGTTCTTGGTGTTACATATAACGTGTGCGAAGAAATTCGTGATGAACAATGTGACAGTGTCAGACCACGAATGAAGGATTAAAACAGTAATTTCTTTAAGTACTTTCGTATTTATTAACACATCTTCAGATGTATATAAAAGAATATAAATTATAAGAATATAAAATTTGTATAAAATAATATAAGTTTACTTTTAATAATGAGTATTATTTACAGACTTTTAGAATTGCAATGGGGAATCCATTATCGTCATTGCTTTCAAATTTGTACATGGAATTCTTCGAAAAGAAATTTGTTTCAAAAATTACCCCTGGAATCATTCCATGGTTTAGATATGTTGATGATATTTGGTGTACATGCCTACAAAATGTAAATTCAGACGACTTTGTAGCTAAACTTAAAAAAAAAAAGATCAAGTCAACTATAAAATTCACTATCGAGACTGAGATTGATAAATGTTTGCCATTCTTAGCTATACTTATTTAGGGAAGATTTTTCACTAAAGTTTAATGTTTATAGAAAGTATATGAATAATTTGTCATATTTTCATTATTTCTCAGGGCATAGATACAATGTAAAACAATCAATTTTGTCCTCTATGTATCTTAAGTGCTCTTCGGGTTGTTAGTCCAGAATTCTTGGATGAAGAGTTTTAAGAATATTGATTCTATTGATCTCAAGCTTTGTTATTCACTGAGTTCTTGGAAGTTTGCCGTAGTAAAGCACGTCGTGCATATTATAATAATTTATGCAGTGAGAAAAATTCGCCCAAAAAATGTGTTATGTTTACCATATTTTTCTGAGTTCGAAAATATTGTGAAGGCCTTGAAACTTTTTGATATACATGTATTGTTCAATTACGAGAATACTGCTGGAATGCTATTAGTTAGAAACAATCCTCGTAGTGATAATTGTGTCACTTACAAAATGCCTTGTTAAGACTAATAAGTTCTATGTAGGGCAAACTTCCAAAGATTTGAAATTAGAATTTTGCAACAAAAATATTTTGTAAGACACGGCCATATCTCTAATGCTTTATTTGTTCAATTGTCAGAAAGTTCTTACCAAATTGATTGGGAGAAGACGTCTTTAGTAACAAATTGTAAAATCATTTTCAATAGGAACATAATTGAATCTACTTTAATACATATTACAAATTCATGTAATTTGAACATTAGCAGTGGTTTGTATAATTTAGATNATGTCGTCCTTCCAATATATCCTCTAGAGGGATGTGTGTGTGTGGAGGGGGAGGCCTCAGCCTCTTTGTGGTATTCCTTGGGATTGGAGGCGGTTTCTCAAAAGCAGTCTCGGCGGATAATTAGTATTGTGGCCAAGGAGACTGCCAGAAGCCGTCTTTTTCTCTCTCTCCGCCCTTCTGGGCGTCTTGGTGCGCACTCACTCGCTCCTTCTTTATCTATTGAGCGAATTTGTAAAGATCTGTGTTGGAACTCCTCCAAAGAAAATTAAGCTAATTACTTGTCTGGGGAGGAGGGGAAGGGGGGGGGGGTAGGTGAGGGGGATCAAGGGTGGTAGTGGTTAAGGAGTTGATGGTGGGGGGAGGGGGGTAGTAGTTGTTAGGGAGTTGAATGGCAGTGGTACTGCTTACCTAACAGTAACTAAGGGCAAGTGAGGTTTCGCTCTATAACCCCACCTACTAGCCAGGTTGTACTTGTGCTATATATACAGTGTAACTTTCCTGACGTTCGAAATCTTGATCGAACCTGGCCTTAAGAGTTGTGGATGAAGGTGGTTTCCACAACCTCTTTCAGTGCCTTCCACTTAGGGACCATCCAGGTGGCAAGGGAGGTGAATTTTACGCCTGAAGTGAGAAGGAGGAGGAGAATAACACTTCCCATACGAAGAGCAAAAGTCAGACTAATAACTCGTACATTTTCAATCGAAACATTACTTCCGGAATTGAACTCCTCAGATTAAATGAGCGTCTTATTATGGCTCATTATATATTGATGTATTAAGTCTTCAAGTCAGTCATTTACATCATAAATTTAGACTTAAATACTTGAGCTGTTAACGTGTATCTCTTGAGGTCTATACAAGTTATCACCGATAATTTAAGGAAAATTATACGATTTTAGCTAAAGATAATGTTATAGACATTGATAAGGCGCAAATGAGCGTAAGAAATTTAAGTTCTGATGAATGGTATAACTTGGTACAAAAGTGGCACAACGGGGGGATAACTTGGTATAAAAGTGGCACAACTGGGGTATACCTTGGTACAAAAGTGGCACAACGAGGGGTATAACTTGTACAAAAGTGGCACAACGGGGGTATAACTTGGTACAAAAGTGCCACAACGGGGGGGTATAACTTGGTACAAAAGTGGCACAACGGGGGTATACCTGGTACAAAGTGGCACAACGGGGGTATAACTTGGTACAAAAGTGGCACAACGGAGGTATAACTTGGTACAAAAGTGCACAACGGGGGGCATAACTTGGTACAAAAGTGGCACAACGGGGGTATAACTTGGTACAAAAGTGGCACAACGAGGGGTATAACTTAGTACAAAAGTGGCACAACGGAGGTATAATTAGTACAAAAGTGGCACAACGGAGGTATAACTTGGTACAAAAGTGGCACAACGGGGTATAACTTGGCACAAAAGTGGCACAACGGAGGTATAACTTAGTACAAAAGTGGCACAACGGGGGTATAACTTGGTACAAAAGTGGCACAACGGGGGTATAACTGGTACAAAAGTGGCACAACGGGGGTATACCTTGGTACAAAAGTGGCACAACGGGGGTATAACTTGGTACAAAAGTGGCACAACGGGGGTTAACTTGGTACAAAAGTGGCACAACTGGGGTATACCTTGGTACAAAAGTGGCACAACGGGGGTATAACTTGGTACAAAATTGCACAACGGGGTATAACTTGGTACAAAAGTGGCACAACGGGGGGTATAACTTGGTACAAAAGTGGCACAACGGGGGGTATAACTTGGTACAAAAGTGGCACAACGGGGGTATAACTTGGTACAAAAGTGGCACAACGGGGTATAACTTGGTACAAAAGTGGCCAACGGGGGTATAACTTGGTACAAAAGTGGCACAACGGGGGGTATAACTTGGTACAAAAGGGGCACAACGGGGGTATAACTTGGCACAAAAGTGGCACAACGGGGGTAACTTGGTACAAAGTGGCACAACGTGGGGTATAACTTAGTACAAAAGTGGCACAACGGGGTATAACTTGGTACAAAAGTGCCACAACGGGGGTATAACTTGGTACAAAAGTGGCACAACGGGGTATAACTTGGTACAAAAGTGGCACAACGGAGGTATAACTTGGTACAAAAGTGCACAACGGGGTGAGAGTTAACAAATAGGAGTAAATGGGTGAGAGTTGGAACAAGTGATTAAATGGGTAAGAGAGTTTGTAAAGGGAATAAATTTGTTACTCTAGGATGCGAACGAGAGTGATAGCGAAGTTCGAAGTCAAACAAGACTGGGAGAAAACAAGGGTTGGAGGAATACTGAAATCGCGGATAACGATATGACTAGTGTTAAGATAAGGGCATTGATAAGGGGGAGGATGTAAGTGGCCTACGGGGAAGAGATTTGCATAACCTGTTTGCTGGGAGGACTCGTGATGATTGGCTCGGAGTCACTGTGATGTATAATGATTGGCCTGAGCCACTATGACGGGCCTGATTGGCCCTGAGCCACTATGACGGGCACTGATTGCCTGAGCACTAGACGGGCACTGATTGGGCCCTGAGCCACTATGACGGCCACTGATTGGCCCTGAGCCACCATGGCGGAGAGTTCCTACTATATGTATATATAATATATATATTATATATAATATATATATATATATATATATATATATATATATATATATATATATATCCACCCAAACTCATTCATATCCACTTGAAAGTGGACTTAACCATAAAAGCGCGGAACTGTCCGCTTCCATCAAATTAAATCAAAGCTTCATGCGTAAAAGGTTTCACATTTGTAATTGAGAAAGTGTACACACACACACACACACACACACACACACACACACACACACACACACACACACACACACACACACACACACACACACACACAACATACAAATTGCAATACGATGATTGCAAGAGTGCAACAATGAGAACCATAGCACGTCAACATTATTGTTCTCGTGGCCTTGAACCTGCAGGTCGTGTCGCATAGCCTCATATCACTTTGAATCCACTCGAGAAGAATCCCCGGGCTACTTGACGTTATTAGGATACTACCACTTGCAGCTTCGTATCACTCCCCCTCCCCACTCCCCCTCCCAATCCCCATTCCCCATTCCCTCTCCCCATTCCCCCTCCCCATCCCTCATTCCCTCCTCCCCCTTCCCCAACCACTTCGCCAGGCTTGTCACTTCTTACTGTGTGAGAGAACATGGAGGAGGAGGAGGAGGAGAGAGAGAAAGAGAGAGAGAAAGACGGGTGAGGAAAGAGAAATTCAATATACCGGAGATGAAATTGAAAGTGAATGAAGGATAAAAAGAAAGGGAGAGAGAGAGAAAGGGTAGGGATATGAGGGGGAATATTGCAAAATGGAATGGAATCAAGAACTGGAATGGAATTAAGGGGAAGGAAATGGGATGGTAAGGTAATAAGTTTTCTATGCCTGACCCGCGATGTAAAGCATCTTTTCTCATTCATGTTTTCTGTATAGTTTAGGCTGTTCTACTTTGGTGTACATGTCGTGTGTGTGTACATGTGTGTGTGTACATGTCGTGTGTGTACATGTTAAAGGTACATGTTGTGTGTACATGTCGTGTGTGTACATGCTGTGTAAACGTGTTCATGTCAATGTGTACAGTATGTTCACGGTCCCCCCCCCTCTCCCTCCTCTCCCATTCCACCTCCCTCTTCACACACCCCCCTCCCTCCCTTCCTTCCCCTCCCCCTCATAAAATCGTGAATGTGACCTTGTACGACGCTTCAGTATTAGACATTTGTCGACCAATTATAAATAATGGTGACCCAGACAACGCCACATCTAAAACCGGTTACATAGTGCGGGTTGCGTGCACTCTTATTAATGGGTGGCACACGCAACGGCACTGCATGAGGAGTGCGTTCCTAGTGCCTCGTAGTGCCAGCTCCTGGAGAACTCTGCACTGAATGTAACTCCAATCCCCCATTCATAGATATATTTGTATCCCATTAAAATGCATCTTATGGGTCATATTAATAATATACGCATTTGGACACCTGTTCCAATTTCATATCGCCGCTTCGTAGCGAAAAATTTCTCGTTATTAGAATATTCGCGTCGAATTTTTAGTATTATATACAAGAATTTTGTGTTTAGAAATTGTTGGTGTGTTCGCTTGTCCCATTTAATCGCACGTGCTTCGTTAATCACTGGTGATCTCTTTCAACAAAGCCTCCAGCTGTCGGAAAATTTGCCTGAATTTCTTTTTTAGTGCCTTTTTCTCTTAAATTCCTCGCTTATTAGGAATCTCTCGTATTCGAGTATTTCATTTAACCGACGACCTTTTATCTTGATTTCTCATTTGTGTTGGGCGGTGACCGTCGTCACCAGGAGGCCCAGGCTGGCTGCGTGCCTGTGTGTGTGTGTGTGTGTGTGTGTGTGTGTGTGTGTGTGTGTGTGTGTGTGTGTGTGTGTGTGTGTGTGTGTGTGTGTGTGTGTGTGTGTGTGTGTGTGTGTGTGTGTGTGTGTGTGTGTGTGTGGCGTGTGTGTGTGTGTGTGCGTGTATGTGTGCGTGTGTGTGTGTGTGTGTGTTGTGTGTGTGTGTGTGTGTGTGTTGTGTGTGTGTGTGGTGTGTGTGGTGTGTGTGTGTGTGTGTGTGTGTGTGGTGTGTGTGTGGTGTGTGTGTGTGTGTGTGTGTGTGTGTGTGTGGTGGTGTGTGTGTGTGTGTGTGTGTGTGTGTGTGTCCTTACCTAGTGCTTGCAGGGGTAGAACTTTGCATCTTTGGACCCGCCTCTCAATCGTCAATCAACTGGTGTACAGGTTCCTGAGCCTACTGGGCTCTATCATATCTACATTTGAAACTGTGTATGGAGTCAGCCTCCACCACATCACTGCCTAATGCATTCCATCTGTTAACTACTCTGACACTGAAAAAGTTCTTTCTAACGTCCCTGTGGCTCATGTGGGTACTCAGTTTCCACCTGTGTCCCATTTTTCGCGTACCACCAGTGTTGAATAGTTTATCCTTGTCTACCCGGTCGATTCCCCTGAGGATTTTGTAGGTTGTGATCATGTCTCCCTTACTCTTCTGTCTTCCAGTGTCGTAAGGTGCATTTCCCGCAGCCTTTCCTCGTAACTCATGCCTCTAGTCCCGGGACTAGTCTAGTGGCATACCTCTGAGCTTTTTCCAGCTTCGTCTTGTGCTTGACAAGGTACGGGCTCCATGATGGGGCCGCATACTCCAAGATTGGTCTTACATATGTGGTAACAAGATTCTGAATGATTCCTTACACAGGTTCCTGAACGCTGTTCTGATGTTAGCCTGCCTCGCATATGCCGCAGACGTTATTCTTTTTATGTGGGCTTCAGGAGACAGGTTGGTGTGTTTTCAACTCCTAGATCTTTCTCTCTGACCGTTTCATTAAGTAATTTATCTCCTATTCTGTGTGTGTGTGTGTGTGTGTGTGTGTGTGTGTGTGTGTGTGTGTGTGTGTGTGTGTGTGTGTGGTGTGTGTGTGTGTGTGTGTGTATTTACTTTTTATACCTGCAGAATTGAGCTATTAGCTCTTGGACCCCGCCTTCCAACCAATCTTATTTATTTTGAGCTTAACGGTACCAATATTATGGTGGTAGTGCTGACAGGCACAATTTAATGCCAACATTTTTATTGTATTTGTATATGAATTACCCGATGCTAACCCACAGTAGTTGGCGCGTGAGGTATGAAGGGGGTAGAGACGGGGGATGAAGAGCTAGATCTCGCTTCCCATGGGCACTGTTAGGTAATCACTGATACGTGAGCCATTTAAAGACTAGCTGATGGCAGTTTAGCACAGCCATTCGCGCCTCACAACCACAAGAATCTTTTTGTTTAATTTAGATTTGCAGGACATAAAATGGGATCAAATATATTGTTATAGCCAAAATAATGACAGGAAACAGTAGGTCTACACGAGAGCCATCACTAATCAAATTAATATTAAGGCTAACAAATTTCCTCTAAAGCAACAAATAGTACAATCAGGGATACAACCTACGAAATGTAATAAAAAATATATGTTGCTCAAACAGCAGCCTAATCCATGTTCAAACACGTGTCAACAGCAGAGCCGTACAAGCGCAGCTCGTTGTCAACTTTCCCGAAGGAGACGCCATCAAATTCAAATGTAATAATGGATGAATTAAATGGGAACTCATCAATCACAACCTCTGGGAAATGGATGAACTGAAACATGTTGAGTAACGCAAACCAGTGCTAGGACCTGGAGCGGACAGGCGCCTGGGCCACGAGATTGGCGCCGGGCCACGAGATTGGCGCCGGGGCACGAGATTGGCGCCGGGGCACGAGATTGGCGCCGGGGCACGAGATTGGCGCCGGGGGCACGAGACAAGCACCAGGGCACGAGACAAGCACCAGGGCACGAGACAAGCACCGGGGCACGAGACACCGTCGGGTCAACCATGTAGACTGGTCTGGAGTACATTTTGAGAGAGTCACACTCTGATATAAATTGTTAATTTGTCTTTTGCGTGAATGCCTTTAATGATAATACAATATACTCTACTCAACAGTAGCAACATTTTGCATTCACTTGGCTCCTTGGGATTTGGATTCGGGCCATAAAAGGTTTAAATTCATGTGGTACTGCTGTACAGTTTGCCTTCTTCAGCTTCGTCCGCCACATGAGCGAGCTTAAAGCATCACGGGCTTTAAGACAACGATGGTATTCGCAGATGTACAAACAAATCTGCCTCTGCCAAATCAAAATACATTTATACAACCATTTGACATGCATCCTGATGAACCAAATGTTGTCTATTCAACTTTTAGTCAGTTTTGCATCCTTTCCACGGGGGTCAGAGACCAGGCCGCGGGGACTTTGATCCTTGGAATCGCCGCAAGGTAACCGCAAGGTAAGGTAAGTAGGTCCTAAGGGATCAGGGTACACATGAAAGAAGTGTGTTTATGTTTCACAGGCTCCAGGCGGCAGTGTGGATGTCCACTTGAAAGAGGTGGCGAAACGTGTGGTTCTTCTCATGACACTTACTGGTGGGGTGTTGAGACACTAGAGGCGTCTCGTATGTGGGAAATTTTTACCCACCATATCTAATAATCATCTAAGAAATGTATTATTTCTATATCATATCAATATAATATCTATATCATATCTATATCAAATCTATATCATATCAGAATCATATCAGAATCACAATAGATTCACTACATAGCTTGATCCTAGATGATGCCACTATGATCACGTACGCCATAGGGCCCTATAGATGCCTACGTGACTTTGTGCATGATCTCTCAAGGATCCAGAAGCTTCTAGAAGGATTTGTTAATTAAAAATTTATTGGAACATGACGTCGTATCCGGTAGAGATAAAATCGAATCCTTATTAAGAGTCAGTGGTATTATCAAGTACTACTTATAATCTTTAAATCCTATATCTAATTTTATTATAATCACATCTTATCTCAATCATAAGTCTAGACTGTAAAAATAATCAATCGATATTCATTGTAAGTAACCCCCTTTTTCAAGGGGGATGGGGGAGGCATCTCGGGAGAGAAGCGCCCACCACTGCCCGCGGGCAGAACACGTATGTTTACACAACAGTGTACACGTGACGGTCCCTTAGCGAACATTTTCAGCTCAAGGACACCTTATCTAATATCATTATCACCAGTGAACACTCTCTAGAACTGGGGGAGTACCTGGACAATATATCAACAAGGAAAATCCTAGAACATTTATATCTATAAGTGTAGAGTGGAGCATTTAGTGACGCGGTCTCCACCTTCATCCCTAATCTCATCCCTAATCTTCATTGTTATCTTCTGCAACGCAGTCCAATCCCGTAGCAACGCTACTAGATCAACAGCAACGCTGTAATCTAAAATATCGTGCCTAAACTCGCCAAGAGAGTTCTTCAGTCTGGCACACTTTGTCAGACAGGCACCCGGCTTCAGCTAAGTTTATTGAATGTTATTACTGTAGCGTATTAGTTGGCCAATTAAAGCTAGTATAACATTAATATTCTATAAGACTGATAGTCGGTAAAAAGGCGAGGCAACGCCTCATATTTCTGTGAGTTTATTATTAATATTGTGGTACAGCAGAATCTTATCCAAGCTCTGAACCTCATGAGTGTCCAGTGTCAGAGAAGATTGTCACAATAAGTAATCAAATAATCATGAGTGTCCAGAGTGTAGGAAGAGATTCAACAAGCTGACTGTATTTAATCATATACATTGATCATATACATTGCATATACTTGTATATATAAATTAAGTTAACAATTGCTTGCTTAGTTATTTTTAAGTAATCATATAAGTTCATTTAATTGAATAATTTTAGTACTCAGTAACAGTACTCAGACCATACATTAAGGTCATTTATCATACTTTGCAATTTACAATTTAAGTTGTTTATAGTATAAATGTATTGGCTGTTAATTGCTAAGGTGCTAGGCTAGACTGTGTATGTTTAAATCTCTGATTTAAACAGAGCCAGTGTTCAGTTATATAACTGAATTTATATAATCTTATCCTTGTATAAAATACAAGCTGATGTGAGATACCTGTTGGCAGGTGGACGTGGAACTGCAATCAACCTATCAACTAATTCACTCACCCCACCTGCCCCTTACAGCCCATTATCTGTCATTAGGAAAAGAGGAGCTAGGATTTACGACCCTAGCTAGAGATTTTAGTTGAATTAATTTGCATACAGTAATTTTTTAATTTAGTTCAGTACAAGTCTCTGGTAGTCTCCTCTTATATCAATCACAGCAGGTTTTTCCCACATTTTTGGTCCTTCGAACCTAGATAGTCTAGAAACTAGATAATTTTGGTCCTTTAAACCTAGATAGTCTATAAACTAGACTATATTATTCCAGCAAATACATAAGAAACTTCTTGATTTTGCATTGGAATAATTTTTACATATTCTAGCCTAACCTAGCTATCAGCCAATATTTATCATAGCTATATATCTAAGTAAACAAATTGTTTACAGTGGCTTAAGCCACCATATCCATTAACTAGTAAGCATTCATATATTAATTGTGCTGTGTTAAGAAACCACAGTACTTAATCTATCAGTGTCAAAGACAACTGCATATTAATCATATATACTATTATTTACCTCACTTGTGGTAATATACATACATATTTAAGTGTATTATCTAACATTATCTCTAATCAACTGATTTTCAGTGCTGCTCATTACATAATATTCTTAAAAAGAATTTTTATCACTGTATGAGCGTTTCATTACATATTATCCATAATCAACTATATCAAACCCTATTACAGGTAAAACCGTAGGCATTCTACGGTATTTTATCAAGCA
>WNGS01163519.1:2254870-2258627 GCA_020271785.1 Procambarus virginalis | reverse complement strand
CATCACCAACACCATCACCATCACCACCATCACCATCACCACACCATCACCACCACCACGAGTCGTCTGTGTGTGAGTGTTATCGACAAGGAGAGACTGAGTGGAGGGAGAGAATACGTTGTGGACTAAAGAAGTTGATTAGTCTAGTGGAGGATGGGTCAAGTTGAACGGGGTTGAGCTTCTACTGTTCTTTGAAGCCAGGGGGAAGGGGAGGGGACGTGAAGAAGGCGTAAGGGCTTGAGCAAAATGAAGTGAAGCGAGATAATGAGAATCTGGTTGATACCTGTTGATGGGGTTCTGGGAGTTCTTCTACTCCCCAAGCCCGGCCCGAGGCCAGGCTCGACTTGTGAGAGCTTGGTCCACCAGGCTGTTGCTTGGAGCGGATATCAGGGGGTTGGGACAGAAATCAGAAGTTGAAATGCAGGATAAAGGTTGGAGTGAGAGAGAAGAAAATGGAGATAGGAAAGGAGGTAAGGAAGGCTAAGAAGGAAGGAAGGAAGGCACAGAAGAAAAGTGAGTCGGAATTATGGAAAATAAATAAAAGAATGGAAGATTCTACGGTGCCCCTACACTGTAAGGTGGGACTACACTGTCCTCTACGGTGCCCCCACACTGTAAGGTGGTACTACACTGTCCTCTACGGTGCCCCCACACTGTAAGGTGGGACTACACTGTCCTCTACGGTGCCCCCACACTGTAAGGTGGGACTACCTGTCCTCTACGGTGCCCCTACACTGTAGGTGGGACTACACTGTCCTCTACGGTGCCCCTACACTGTAAGGTGGGACTACACTGTCCTCTACGGTGCCCCCACACTGTAAGGTGGGACTACACTGTCCTCTACGGTGCCCCCACACTGTAAGGTGGGACTACACTGTCCTCTACGGTGCCCCTACACTGTAAGGTGGGACTACACTGTCCTCTACGGTGCCCCCACACTGTAAGGTGGGACTACACTGTCCTCTACGGTGCCCCCACACTGTAAGGTGGGACTACACTGTCCTCTACGGTGCCCCCACACTGTAAGGTGGGACTACACTGTCCTCTACGGTGCCCTACACTGTAAGGTGGGACTACACTGTCCTCTACGGTGCCCCTACACTGTAAGGTGGGACTACACTGTCCTCTACGGTGCCCCACAGGTAAGGTGGGACTACACTGTCCTCTACGGTGCCCCCACACTGTAAGTGGGACTACACTGTCCTCTACGGTGCCCCTACACTGTAAGGTGGGACACACTGTCCTCTACGGTGCCCCCACACTGTAAGGTGGGACTACACTGTCCTCTACGGTGCCCCCACACTGTAAGGTGGGACTACACTGTCCTCTACGGTGCCCCCACACTGTAAGGTGGGACTACACTGTCCTCTACGGTGCCCCCACACTGTAAGGTGGGACTACACTGTCCTCTACGGTGCCCCTACACTGTAAGGTGGACTACACTGTCCTCTACGGTGCCCCTACACTGTAAGGTGGGACTACACTGTCCTCTACGGTGCCCCCACACTGTAAGGTGGGACTACACTGTCCTCTACGGTGCCCCCCACTGTAAGGTGGGACTACACTGTCCTCTACGGTGCCCCACACTGTCCTCTACGGTGTCCCCTCACTGTAAGGTGGGACTACACTGTCCTCTACGGTGCCCCTACACTGTAAGGTGGGACTACACTGTCCTCTACGGTGCCCTCACACTGTCCTCTACGGTGTCCCCTCACTGTAAGGTGGGACTACACTGTCCTCTACGGTGCCCCCACACTGTAAGGTGGGACTACACCGTCCTCTACGGTGCCCCCACACTGTAAGGTGGGACTACACTGTCCTCTACGATGCCCCCTTACTGTAAGGTGGGACTACACTGTAAGGTAGGACTTCACCGGACTCTACGGTGTCCCTCACTGTAAGGCGGGACTACACCGTCCTCTACGGTGCCCCACACTGTAAGGTCGGACTACACTGTCCTCTACGGTGTCCCTACACTGTAAGGCGGGACTACACCGTCCTCTACGGTGTTCCTACACTGTAAGGTGTGACTTCACCGACCACTACGGTGCCTCACACTATAATCAATATTTACAGTGCAGCTCAAGAGTCTCGTTGATCAACACAACTTACCTTAAACCAGAGCCCGTGATCTACGTCGCTGAACTATCGTACGTGTTTGAATACCTTGCGAAACCATTCTCAATAATTGCATTTTTAATTATAATTATTATTTTACTTAATACTGTATTTGAAATGGAGGTTAATAATGTGCCCAGAATTATTGTGGAAATATTAAGAGCGTTTGACTGTGTTTTAGTTAACTAAGGTTAATTACCCATTAAATTAAGACGGCAGCCAGTAAAAGTAGAATTTTTAAAAAACTAATCAAAATTCACGTGATTAATGTTTCTTGTCAAACTTAGTAACACTGAAATATATTTTTTTTTTCATGCTAAGATGATGTGGAAGAGGAAGTAATGGGAGGAGGTGTTATGGTCGCAAGAAGAAGAGGAGAGGAGAGGAGGAAGTGGAATATAACGACGTAAAGGAGGAGAACAATGAACAAGGCAAGAACAAGGCAAGAACAAGGCCTAGCGGGGGGGGGGGGGGGAAACGACTAAGAATAAAATGGGAAAGGAAAGAACAATTGATACTTTGACCTTACTTCCACTCGATTTGATTTATTAGGCCAGAGTTGCTGGGTACAGGAAGTTATAAAACAAGTATATAAGATGTAAAGTTAGGCGGGTATAAGGCCTGTATAGGCCTACCTACATACCTACCGGATGGTTTCGAGTACCAGTATCTCCCCGCGGTCCAGATCAACCAGCCACCTGGTCGGTTAATACCACCAACTTCCTGGTTGTTCCCTTTACTTCATTAATGTTTAATCTTTTATAATGAACTTCTTCCTAAGTTAAGATTGGCGTGAAATAGTTGTTTCGCATCCTGTTGATTTTTTCATTATAAATATTAAAAGTGGTAATTCATGTTATATATATTATGTAACAAGTGTGTAGCCTATTAAGAGTCATACTCCTCCCCCCCCCCTTGTACATAACCCTGGAAATACCTGGTTGTGTATGATTATACACAACCAGGTATTGTGTATAATCATAGGTGAGACGGCGGATTGACTGGTGAGAGGGGACGAAATCCCGCCAAAATACTTCGGATGCGAAGACACCGAGTCTCCCGGGTTTTGGAGATTGTGATTTGGCTGAACGTGGGGGCGTGACCAATCAGAGAGCGCCCTGGCGTGACGTGGTGTGACGTCAGTGCCCGAGGCCAGAGCGGGAAAGCAGCAAGCCTTCACTGCTTCCCCGGACATCAGTGGAAGAGGTCGCGTCATGCGTAAATCTCGCAAGGCGAGTTTTGATCCGCAAGGAGGGACGTCTAGTCTGGGAGTACTCAAGAGCCACAGTAGAGGAGTCCCTGAGCAACTTCTGGAGGAAGTACTGAGGTGCTGGACCTTCAGAGATGGTCACAAGAGGCTCATTAGCATCGGGGAACGCCTAGTGTTTTAGGAAGCGGTGCTAGGGTCCAAGCAACAGCCTAGTGGACCAAACTCTCACAAGTCAAGCCTGGCCTCGGGCCGGGCTTGGGGAGTAGAACTCCCAGAACCCCATCAACCAGGCAACCAGGGGTCCAGAGTCGACCCGCGGGCCGCTCCTAGGTTTGGATACTACTGACAAAGTAGTGACGGCAATCCTGGTCAACGTGAACTCGCCTGCAGTGCAGCCCGGGTTGGGAGGACGTACCCGGCCCGAGGCCA
>WNGS01163519.1:2244870-2249870 GCA_020271785.1 Procambarus virginalis | reverse complement strand
TTATTAGGGTCCTCAATTTGTTAAGACTAATGTATTAAAACGTTTATTTGAAAGGCTCATATGCCTTTTATAATACTTATTGAAAGCCTCCATTGTATTTAAAGGATCCATTTTAATGAAAATACAAATTAAGGATTCTTTGTAAATTCAAAATCTCCTTAGCCTATTTTCTTACATTTAATTGTAAGTTTTCGTTTTACTTTTAATCTCGGTTAAATTAATCGTAGCAATTATACGGTTCTTTGCATATGTAGTTGTAAATATTGAGTTTTATTGCTGAATTCTAATTAAAATTCTGCTTCATTAATAGGCGCCATTGCGTTTAACTAACCTGTCCTCTTAAAAATAACGTCGCTTTTGGCCGTTTGCCCGTATGGCCGAATGTGGACGTAATTTGAAAATGAAAAAAAATTAAAATAAATGTGGGATTTTTTTTCAACAACAGTAAGTTAAGGGTCCTCTGGTAGGTTAGGTGGGCAGGAAATTCTAATAAAGTTTCAAATTTGTATGAAAAATGTTAATTGAAAGTTTCCTCTCCTAACCTTTCCGAGTAAGCCGGACGACTCAAACAGAAAACGGGACAGCACGTCACTTTTGTGAGCCGATTTCATTTCAAATTACGTCTAAGGTTGCTTTAACGGCCTGTTTGAGTAGGTGTGTATTTCAAGGGTTCTGTTTACAGGAGTTGTAACAAATCTGAGAGATATAACCCCCCATTACACCACCGTAAACACACTTACGGTAATCTAACCTTGTCTAGTCCCGCTCTAACCTCTCCTAACCTAACGACTATAAGAGAACATCACGTTTTATATATGGTGGGCATGAGGAGCGTAACGTCACTATGACGTTATAATGTTTATGTGTGTGCACATGTTTTAGAACCGACTGGTTTATAGAGCTTTCGCCGTGGAGTTAGAGCTTAAAGGCTGTTGTGTGTCTGTGAGAGGCCCCATTGTGGGCGATCCGAATTACAAGGCGGTATGGAGTTTCAATTAAAATTGTTTGCTATTATAGTGAGCATAATACTGAGGCGGTAGTTAAGGCGGCGATATTACGGGTGATGATAGAGGTCAGTCTCTGTGTTGATTACCCAGACAAGACGGGCAATTAGGGCTGAGGCTTATCTGATTGTTTGCTTTGCGATGCGTATGCATGTGTGTGTATTCGCTTAGACGTACTCGCTGAGGTGAAGAGGGGCATCAGGTGAGAGAAAATTTGTCCCCGCCCCTCTCCCTCTTTTGTTCCTCGAATCAAACCCGGGACCTTTGGAGTACGACTCCCGGGCGCTGTGTGTACTCACCTAGTTGTACTCACCTAATTGTACTCACCTAGTTGTACTTGCGGAGGTTGAGCTCTGGCTCATTGGTCCCGCCTCTCAACTGTCAATTAATTGGTGTACAGATTCCTGAGCCTACTAGGCTCTATCATATCTATATTTTAAAACTGTGTATGGAGTCAGCCTCCACCACATCGCTCTGTGTGTGTGTGTGTGTGTGTGTGTGTGTGTGTGTGTGTGTGTGTGTGTGTGTGTGTGTGTGTGTGTGTGTGTGTGTTTTTACTTATTAATTAGTGTTGACATGAGGGGCACGGGACCGACGCGTCTGCTCATTAGTGACGGGCTTGATGGCTGCAGGTGTTAATTGGTGTTTTTTTTTAATTTTGTTATTAATGTTTTTATTTACGTAGTTATATTTTTCAGGTTGGATTTAAACCATTTCCCCCCCCCCACTTGTGTATTTCTTTATACATATGAAAAATAAGTTCGGCACTTCATATGTATTATTTCATATGTATTATTGTGTATAATTTATACGTCAGGCTACGAAGAGCAGGTCCAGTAGCCTGGATGACTGGGGGACATTGGTCTTAGGAACCACCTCAAGGTGAACTAAAAGTAAGGTGTTGACCAGACCACACACTAGAAGGTGAAGGGACGACGACGTTTCGGTCCGTCATGGACCATTCTCTCATCCTATTTATTGGCTGTCTCTACTTCCTCATCACAATCGACTTGAGAATGGTCCAGGACGGACCGAAACGTCGTCGTCCCTTCACCTTCTAGTGTGTGGTCTGGTCAACATACTTTAGCCAGTGTCATTGTCATCGCCTGCATAAAAGTAAGGTATAACCTCTGCACTTTTCACAGTTTTGTTTTGCGTTGAACTCGAAGTGGGTTTCCGGGCCGGTGCTGCGTATTCTAGAAACGGTCCACATAGGTTGCACAGATTGCCTTACGATGACGGCACAGAAGTGTTGAAGCTTATATGAAGGTGGGTGGTGTTGTATGATGGTTACGGGCTATTCATGCCCGTGCCACTTCTTGGGTGGCTTATTCTATATCAACTTTTTTTAATTTCCCCCGAGGGGCGAGTTTATTGGGCAGCGGTACCCATCCTGTGAGTGGTCATACCGCCATAGCAGCATGTACAACACTCCCCAATAGGAAGAAAACCCGTTGGGTTGTTCATCCTGTCACTTGTACCCAGACACAGCTGGGACTTGCTTAACTGTCTCAAGTGAACAGCTCCTCAAACAAGAAGATTAACATCTATCAACCCTTAAAAGCTTACGTTATCTATCAATCAATCTGTATGATGGGGAGACAGTGGGTGATGTAGAGTTGTATAACTGGCTCAGATAATGGGTTTGGCGCGTTGCTAATCGTGTAGACTCCGGCGCCAACCTGTCTTGTCGAATAATACATCATATTTTGACGTCAGAATGCCCAACGGACAAAATATGATGCACTATGGCAGCTCGCAACTAGCCACGTTTTCTATGCGAAGGTCGCCGGTGAAGTGAGGTTATTTTCCGGTAATTAAGTGCATCATTTTTTGTGGTAATTGAGTGCATCATTTTTGTGAGGTGACAAGTCGAGAGAAGGAGCTATAGGCGCAGCACATGACCCGTGGTTAATGATTCGGGTTCAGAGGCGCCACTAATCTGTTTAATGAAACAAAGATTTCGATGTTGAGTATGGTGCGTTATGTAGCACTGAAGAGTAAATAAATCTTTGGAAAGGACTGTCATCGTATCCTTCGTTCCCAGAGAGTAGTGAATAGTGTATACTGCTTCATCAGTGCATTCAAAATGCAAGAGAAAAAATTCACGTTTTCATATCGTTTTCGAGATAGATTTGTGTAGATGTTTCAATCTGCTTCAATTGTGGCAAAGGAAGCATAAAGGGAGGAAGCAAAGTTGGGTAGTTTGGTGGGGTTTGGGCGGGCGACGAAACGAATGAGTGGGGGGCGGGCGACCAAGCGAGTGGGTGGGCGGGCGGCCAAACAAGTGGGTGGGCGGGCGGCCAAACCTTCCAAGAGAGTGGGGCGGGCGAGCGAGAGTCCAGAGTCTCGCGTGCTTTCCTATAGCGGAGTGTGAATGATTTATCAGCTTTGACTGGTCAAGGGAGGTAATGTGGCGGAGGAATTCTTGATAACTCTCTAAGCGCTCTGGGTTGAGAACGCTATTGTTCTGCGTTATAAATCGGCTCTTTTATTTCTATTACTGATTAATAGGGTGATGAATGGAGACAAAGGGGCCGAGGAGCCTTCTATTAATCACATCAGATGTGCGGATCGTTTGGGAGCTCGAAAGTGGTCTGATGTTATGGATTTTGGTCTCAACTGGCATTGCACGCGCGCGCCTGGCTTGATGATAGCCATGAGGATGGTAGAGAGTGCTGATGATAACGTTAGAGATGATGACGGCGATCAAGATGAGGATAACTATAATGATGAAGATAACGAGTTATGATAATTCTTTCACCTTCTCCAGCGTCATAGGCTACCATTGTAATCATTACTGCTGCTACCATTACCATCATTACTATTGCTACCATAAACAATGGCGTCCAGCAACTGGACACCCTCATAAATACTGTCAAGCAATATTTATGTGGCCGCGATAGCAGCACATAGCAAGGGCAGACGATTTAATAAGAGCTTGGCACACAGTATTCCTTTCACGTCCAAAGATGCAAGAGCACTTGTCAGAGACATAGAAGCCCTAAACAAGAAGGATATATATATATATATATATATATATATATATATATATATATTATATATATATATATATATAATATATATATATATACAGTATAATGCTGTTGAAGATGACCGAAAGGGTAAGAATAATGATTCTAACACGAATCTTCTCAATATTTTTATGTTTTTCTTCAATGTGGAAGGAAGTTGAAAAATTAACTCTCCAAAGTTTATTTTCACAATTTATTATGTCTAACGCCTAAGGATGCGTTTCGCAAGGCACTCCTTACATTTTCAAAGACAAATTTACAATGGTTTTTGCAAGACCTTATATTCTCTTGGGGGTGAGGTGGTACAAGACGTGATTGAGATTGCTTTAGTTAATTTTAGCGAGGCATTTAATTCAAACATATCAGTATAGTGAATTGTTACAAATTGAAGTCAAGACAGCTGGTAACCTACAGAGTTACTTCGCCCCCCAACCCTACGTCCGCCCCATACCCCCAACCCATCACCCTGCAGCATTAGAGGCAACAGGTCATCTCAAAGGCTGGCTAGGGAGGCGTGCAGGGCCTGGCCTTCACCTGGTCAATACTCGCAGGTTCCTCTACACGCCCCTCATAACTATTGAAGGGATATGCAGCGCTTCTGCCAGTGTTTGAACTCGCCAGGGCGCAAGAGTACGTTGTCAGTGTTACAGCTCTACGTGTTGTTAATATGCAAAATGTGTATTTTCTGTATTGTTTGAATACACGTGATAATTAGCACATTTATGGGGGAAAAAAGCAGCTACAACATGTGCAGTCTTATATTTTTATTTTTTGGACGATGATTGTAATGCTTTCTGTAATATATTGTAATAGAATTCCAACGTAAAAAAAAAATTGAGGTTTCGTATGGTCAACCCAACTGTTTTGACTTATGGAGCACCTGATGCTGTGACGTCAATGTTGAGTTGATTTTGTCTATTGATTTGGCACCTTCAGACTTGACTTGCCCCACTCCTTACCT
>WNGS01163519.1:2221347-2242788 GCA_020271785.1 Procambarus virginalis | reverse complement strand
TAGAACCGAGCGTAAAACGAGACCAAGCCACACTTTAGAGCGGAAGAGTGAAACGTGGACGATCGTGGAGTAATCGTGTCTTAAAATTAGCGTTGAAAGAACCGAGTAGAGGATCAAGACTGCCCCAACTGCACCAAAAAAAAAATGGACTTGGGGAAAAAATGTTCAACGAGATGCCAAGCCATTGGTAAAACTACGTCAGTGGAAGGGGCAGAGGCGGGCTGGTGGTGGCAAGAGGGGGGTGTGTGGGACAGGGGGGGGCAGGGAGGGGAGGGGGGGAAGGTTAAGAGCTGCTGACAGAAAACGATGACAGCCGCCGTATTCAGATGGTGTTTGTAAAGAAAACACGAGTTTTTTGGCCGGTTTACCTCCGATAAACCGGCCGCAAAAGGTGGCCGAGTTGGTGTAAGGAGAGGGGAAAGGAGCACACGGAGATGGGTGAGGTGGAGAGCGCAGATGAGGGGGGAATGGGGGGCAGATGAGGTGGGAGAGAAGAGGGAGGGGGTGCAGTTGAGGGGGGGTGAGGAGAGGAGGGGGGGGAGCAGTTGAATGGTGCGAAGACAACTACGAAACCTTTTGGTTGTGTGTGAGGAGTCCCTCCCTCCAGCCCCAAAGGGATAGCTCGACATCTCACATGCCCAGGTCGCAGGGTTGTTAAATCCCAGCTTTAAGCCAGGCCTGCAGGGTTGTTAAATACCCAGGCCTGCAGGGGTGTTAAATGACCCAGGCCTGCAGGGTTGTTAATACCAGGCCTGCAGGGTTGTTAAATACCCAGGCCTGCTAGGGGTAATGCCCGTGTTAAATGGCCAGGCCTGCAGGGTGTTAAATGGCCAGGCTGCAGGGTTGTTAAATGGCCAGGCTCTGCAGGGGTGTTAAATAACCCAGGCCTGCAGGGTTGTTAAATGCCCAGGCCTGCATGGGTTGTTAAAGGGCCAGGCCTGCAGGGTTGTTAAATGGCCAGGCCTGCAGGGTTGTTAAATGGCCAGGCCTGCAGGGTTGTTAAATGGCCAGGCCTGCAGGGTTGTTAAATGGCCAGGCCTGCAGGGTTGTTAAATGTCCAGGCCTGCAGGGTTGTTAAATGCCCACTTCTCTCCTCTTAATGATCAAGTAATCTTCCAACAGAAAAGTAGATGTAATTTCTACACCCGTGTGCACTTAAAATAACAAACGGGATCAGATCGTTGCGGTAAGAAACACTGGGAATGTGGTTAATAATGATATTAATTTTTTTGGGGGGAAATAACACTGTTGTTGTTATAGATTCAGCTACTCGGAACAAATTCCAAGTAGCACGGGCTATGGTGAGCCCGTAGTGGACTTACCTGGCACAGGAGCGGGGGGCTGTGGTTCAATAACACTGCCCTCAAGTAGGCTTATCTACTCGTTGTATGCACCTTACCTTTCGGTTACCTTTTCGATGACTCCTAGGATCAACGTCCGCGCGGCCCGGTCTCTTAACCAGGCCTCCTGGTTGGTGATCTGGTCAACCAGGCTGTTGGACGCGACGGCTCGCAGCCTGACGTATGAATCACAGCCCGGTTGGTAAAAATATCCTTTGAAGGTGTTAATAAAGTTCTCTCTTGAACACTGTGAGAGGTCGGCCAGTCCTTTAGGGGAAGATGAAGATTCTGGGAAAGTAATATTTTTCTCTTCCTATTCTTGACACGGAGGGAAGGGAGGGAATTATCAGGGGGAAAGCGCCAAGCCTTCACACGGAGGGAAGGGAGGGAATTATCAGGGGAAAGCGCCAAGCCTTCACACGGAGGGAAGGGAGGGAATTATCAGGGGAAAGCGCCAAGCCTTCACACGGAGGAAGGTAGGGAATTATCAGGGGAAAGCGCCAAGCCTTCACACGGAGGGAAGGGAGGGAATTATCAGGGGAAAGCGCCAAGCCTTCACACGGAGGGAAGGGAGGGAATTATCAGGGGAAAGCGCCAAGCCTTCACACGGAGGAAAGGGAGGGAATTATCAGGGGAAAGCGCCAAGCCTTCACATGGAGGGAAGGTAGGGAATTATCAGGGGAAAGAGCCAAGCCTTCACACGGAGGAAAGGTAGGGAAATATCAGGGGAAAGCGCCAAGCCTTCACACGGAGGGAAGGGGAGGGAATTATCAGGGGAAAGCGCCATGCCTTCATACGGAGCATCGTATCTATAGGTCTAGACTCTGTTCTTGTTTTTTTTTTTTGTCGTTTCTTATCAAATTAGGCCTAGTTCAACGTCTGTCTTTCAGAGAGGGGGGGTAGGGGGGGACTACTGTCAGTAAATAACTGTAATGGAATTAAGGTCTAAGCATGTTCAGGGTCTTTGTTCAACAGTTATAATGAACAATAGGGGTGCACTAAGTGCGATAACGGTGCACTATATTTTATTAAGGACTCGATTGGAAATTCCTGTCATCTAATATTATTAGACTTTCCAACATAACTTTAAATTACTTTTAAAAAGGAACTTTCCGGCGCACTTTCTTTGAAGTTAAGTATATTCTTAAAGTATGTTTATGTATCTCGGTATGTATCCAATACATACTGAGAAAATATATACATACTCAGTAAAGTATGTATAAAATTAGCATGCCTTATTATATTAGTTTGTTTATGCTTGGCCTTTAGCTCTTCTTTATTAGACCTGTGTAAGGCCTTTTATCTGTACGTACATGTATAACAACCTGAGAGGTATAGGAGGCTGATAACATGAGCTTGTGTTTTTCTGCCTCATTTAAAGTTCGGTATCCACGATGCTAAACTGTTCGAGTATCAGTTTACTTGTTTTCAGCAAACTATTGAATACAAACAAACCTTTAATACAATATTGATTATACCCTGCTCTTAACGGGGAAGCGGTACGCCCTTGTTTTAATATGTAAATGGTCTTGAGATACGCGCGCATGTCTGCTTTAAAAATGTCGCCGGTGAACCAACAACCTAAAAGGAGAATGAAAGAATTCGTGGATTCGAGAGCTAGATTCTCAGGAGATGTTTGTTTTTCGTGAGAGACGCTGTGGGAATCTAACATGTACCCCCCCCCCATTAGCAGGTCCAGGACTCCTCCTGCACCCCTCCCCTCGCTTCCTACCACACACAACACGTCCTAAAAATTATAACTTTCATAAATCGTCTAATTCCACGTTTTTCTCTCACTTTTCAGGTAAGCGCCACTCGAGACTGTCTGTATGTGTGTGTGCAAGAAGGGACAAGATGGCCCTAAACACGGCTTTCTCTCCATCCACAAAATGTAAGGTGTACCTATTGCAAAATTTTTACCCCGTGCGTCACGGAGGTGTTGTCGGAGCAACTTGAATGCTGCAGGTCAGGCTGCATAAGAATTTGGTAAACAAGGCAGGCTAGGGGGGAGTGAGATGTGATTGGCTGATGATGGGCGCTAGGAAAGGAAAGTCTACAGGGCCAGGATGAGACACTCAGACCTACAGAAGCTGGGTAAACCTGGTTTCCCGGGTCTTCCTCCCTCTCTGTTTCGGCGGCGTGGTCTGCTTGGGCGCCGTGGATACGTATCTGTTTAGGATCCGTTGCTATTTGCTTTCCTGGGTGCTGCTTGCTGTGTCTGTCGTTCATTGTGGTTTATTATCGGGGGTTCACAAGGAGTACTATAGTACTGGGTAGCCTGAGCATGTACGTCGAGGAGAAGGGGGAGGAGAAATCTGTAGGCAGAGCGTGTGGGGTTACGGAAAGAGGGGGATGGGTCGGGTAGAAAATAGGTTGTGGAATGAGGGGGGAAGGGACGTGTGAAATGAAGGGATGGATGGACGTCGCAGGCGACATGCAAGTTCAACAGTTGGCAGCTCTTGATGAGATGGTGTAGTTGGGCTGGAAGGCGAGATGGATGATTGACGCCTGCCCCACACCGCTATGCATAGGCTTCCTGTCGCGCTACCCTACATAGGATGCATTTCTTTTCTCTGTCAGTCAGCCCCTGTCTCTGCTCGCCCAGGATGCTGCTGCTGCCGTGAGCGCGGGTAATGAACCGTGTTGTATAATTAAAACGCATGACATACATGGTAATATTGGCCTAGCTGTTGCTGTTGAAGCGTTCATTAGACCTAACCAGCACACGACTGTCTAGGAACGTGGAGGACAGTTGTCTCTGAATTTTCCATAACACACGTACATTGTTGTTTTAACTGCCTTAACTTATTTTGTATTGCCCCATTAAATTAAATTGTTGGTTAAGAGGTTATACTTTTAAACTAGCATTAATATTTGTTGTATGCTTTGTATGTGTCGGTTGCTTCAGCGGCCTTCAGTGCACACAGGCTCGCGACGATCAGTGGACACTTGTGCCCTGTACTTCGTCGCCAGGACACCTGCTCGAATGCTTGAAAAGATGTGAAATCTAACGGTTCTGAAATGCATTTTGGGAATAATACACAAACTGTATTTTTGCACATTATACTGTAACAATTTATAAACTACAAAATTTATTTTATGTGCAATAGATTTTCTAGTTTCTAAAATTTAAATAATAATGGTTAAAGTTTCTTTTGTCATTTACAGTACAGTATTTTTAATTGTAAGTTTGAATGAATAGAAAAAAATGCGTTTAAATTTGGAAATAACAAAGCTTACCCATATAAAAGTAACAAAAAAAACTAAAATTCGGCCGGGTTTTTCTGTATAAAAAAACAGGGCCCGGGCGAGTGAGTGGGGGTAGTACCCAGGGAGCCATCACACCAACCCTGGCATACAATTTATGTGATTGCATATTTACAAGTGATACGGATTAAAAGAAAACGTAATTACATTTTCTAGATATATATATAATATATATATAATATATATATTATATATATATATATAATATAATTATATATATATATATACAGTATATATATATTAGGAGGATCGTCAGTATCGTAAGACGTGGAGGGAGACTTGTGGGGAAAAATAGGATAGAATGTGAGAGTATTAGGTTATGTAATTGGCGATGCAAGAGAGAGAGAGCGAGGGAGAGAGGAGAGAGGTGGGGGGGAGGGGGTTGTGCAGCAATAGGACATGGACAGATCAATGGTAGGAGAGAAGGGAATTTGAGGATGTACGAGGAGATTGGAAGGAAGCCGAGTGCAGGAAAAAAAAATATGTGAGGGAGAGGGTGGGAGATGTAGAGAAACGAGATATTGAATTGATCAGATGAAGTGGGAAATTAGAACTGAGAGAGGTTGGTTTAAAGAAGTTAGAAAGCTTGAGCCATGAGAAAGTAGATAAGAGAAGATAGAGAGTAACTATGTATGGCTTTTAAGTTCTGCAGCGTGATTAACTGTTTGTATGTTGTTTCCGTTTTGATATTTTCATTTTCCGTAGTGCAGTAGCTGGAATTTATCTTCATGATGTCTAACGAAGATACATTCCAACTACCGCTGTTTGGAAAAAAAACGAAAATATCAAAACAGAAGAATCGTCAAATTCTGGCGATCCCCTCCCATGTTGGAATCTGTGGAAATAAAGGAGTAGATGTGCTGGCTGCTGAAGGAGACCATATTGAATACTTCATACCCAAGACTCTTCTACAAATTAGAGGCATTATCAGGCAACATCAGTGACATGGTAACCGAGGAAAGGAGGTTAGAAGAACAAATCAGCGAATCTGTACGATGGTACAACTTTGTCGGAGGACCTTACTTTTAAAGAACACAATAAAGTAGCCGACACACCTGGAAAAAATACCAAGTTGAATGACAAAGAACCTTCAGACAAGAGATAAGATAAGAATAGGTTATTTATACAAGAACCTTCCTAATAATGCCCATACCACTGATACTTATTAGGTCACCTTTGCTCTGTAGGATGCAGTATTCTTGCACAATAACAGCCCCATTCTTAGCTTAAAATTTCTGACTTGGAGAACGTGTAAAGGTCTTTTACTGCTAGAATCCACTCAACAACAGATCTAAATTATTGGAAATATTTAAATTATTTAATCTGTATTCTCTAGAGGCGAGAATAGAACATGATATGCGTCTTGTACTGACGAGACATATCATTTGCAGTTGGAAAATATTAAGTGGAACTGGTTCCAAATCTACAGGCGGAAATAACTCCGCGTGAAACCAGGAGACATGACAGGATTTGCAAAATAGCCCCGTTGAAAAAGCAGAGGTGCAATAGGTACGTTGAGAGAGCAACCGTACTCTTAAAATTAACGTCGCTTTTCGCTCGTATGCGCGCTATGGCCAAAAAGGACGTAATTTGAAATGAAATCGGCTCACGAAAGTGACGTACTATCCCGTTTTTCTGTTTTGAGTCCTCCGGCTTACTCGGAAAGGTTAGGAGAGGAAACTTTCAATTAACGGTTTTCTAACGTTTTGAAACTTTATGAGAATTTCCGGCCCTCGTAACCTACCAGAGGACCCTTAAATTACTGTTGTTGAAAAAAAAATCCCAAATTTATTTTCATTTTTTCATTTTCAAATTATGTCCATTTTCGGCCATACAGTCAAACGGCCAAAAGCGACGTTATTTTTAAGAGGATAGGTTGGAGAGNTGGAGGCAATCCCTCGCCCTCGTCCACCACGCTATTGGGTTTCGACGGTTAATTAGCTGCCGGGATTTCCTCCCCCAGTTTGCAAATCCCAGATAAAGGGGGAGGGGATCAGCGATTACGTCCACGGCGGTCGGCAGTGCTCGAGCTAGGGCAGTGTCTGTGCTCTGAGATTGTGCTTCACACTGTAATAATAGGCTGGCTGGCCAGGACTCTATAGCCGTAGACTGTAGAAGGAATGTTTGTGTTGACTTGGGTAAAAAAACGGGCTCACCGTAGCCCGTGCTACTTGGAACTTTGTTCAGGTAGCAAAATATTTAACAACAACAAAACTTGGGGTAGCCAGAGTACACATGGGATTGGAGCCACAAGTCAAGATTCTCGTAGAATGTTAGTTTCCTCGTGATTTTTATATTTGGTTTCGAGCACTAAAACATCCGGATGTGAATACGGGCTCACCATAGCCCGTGCTACTTGGAACTTTGTACCAGGTAGCGAATCTTTAACAAAAACATCCGGGTGTGTGGCATGTTGACAGGCCAACCTTTAGATGTATAATCAGGTGTCAACTTAGTGGGGCCAGCCAGAGGCTTAGGGCCCACGCAAGAATATCCCATCGAATACCATCGCAAAAAAAAGTAAGTGTCAACAAATATCGTGAAAGTCTTATCACGAAAGCGTCTACGTGATGAACACATTGTTTGAATTTATGAACATTTTAACATTTGACTAAAATTGTCTGACGTTTGAATTAGGCTAAGTGACTTGTGTTTCTATACCGAGGGAAATCTTGATACCTGGTTGATGGGGTTCTGGGATTTCTTCTACTCCCCAAGCCCGCCCCGAGGCCAGGCTTGACTTGTGAGAGCTTGGGCCACCAGGCTGTTGCTTGGAGCGGCCCGCAGGCCCACATATCGACCTATAGTACTTACCTATCAGTGTTCACGGGGAAGTGAGGCCTACTAGCTGTTTATGCCCCGCCTACTGCCTTGTTGTGTCTTTTCCTGTATACTTTAGCTGTTATAACGTTCGAATTCTTTGTCGAATGTGGCCTTAAAGATGTGAAAAAGAGGAGGCTTCCACATCTTCCAGGGGTAAGCCAGGGTACAATTATTCCTTCATTTTTTTTTTTTAAACTCAAGCCTGCTTCCAGCTTCGTCTTGTAGAAGGGATATAGAGGGTAGATCAGTTATTGGTCACTACCTGGATTTTGACCTGAGGTGAAAAGTTTCTCGTTAAAAAAAAAATCTTAGACTAGTGAACTCTTCTTTTTTCTTCCTGGAAGTCACTAAGATTTTGATGCTACATCTTGCCAGCTTCTTTGTAAATGATATTAACCAAAAAAGATATGGACAAAGAAATTAGCAACATACCTGTGCACTTTGCCCTGGAAAATGATACTTGGAAGTACGCATTTATTTAAAACAAAATATTAATAACAATATTAATATTTTTTTTTATTATTAATAATATTAATAACCTTCATTCTCTTCCCCGGGGCTATGGGTCCCTACAGTTGCACCACAGGTGGCACCACTATATGTAAAAACGACCCCGACGCGGTCTGTTGTTGGTCGTGAGACAATTATCAGGAGAAAGCACCAAGCCATTACGACTATATAGCACTGGGAAGGGGTCAGGATAAGGATCTGGGATGGGACGGGGGGTAAGGAATGGTGCCAAACCACTTGGACGGTCGGGGATTGAACGCCGACCTGCATGACGCGCTACCGTCCAGCCCAAGTGGTGGAGGGCGTCGACAATGTTGTCTAAAACGCCAATTATCAGATCACATTTCCTATATGCAGGCCTTTACACCAGAGCATATTATCCTTGTGCCGGTGTTAGCATAACAGCATATTCTCTGTGTCGGTTGAATGTTAAACTAGCTGGCCGGGCATGCTCTCAAACGGTGTTGTTATTGTGTTGTTGCTACAGCGTTAATCCCTCGTTAATGACTGTCCTGTTTCGTGTCCAAGAGGTGTACCTCATCAGAGGGGGGGGGGCGTTCTCGCCTACCTGGCGCGCTGTAGTAATTATGCCTGTTAAAGTCTCCTTGAATGCGATTCACATTGCTAGGTGTAATCTGTCCGTAGTATTTTGGAGATATATTTTTCCAAGTACAGAGTATTATTACAGTAATTACCATTGGGATCTATATACAACAGGCCCCCCCCCCCCTCTCCCCGAAATACAATACCGCTTTCATCATGCGATAAGTGTCCGGGCCTCCCTACTAATTTGAAAGCCGATTTTCGGTTTTGTTGCATTTATCGGTAATGTCATGTATTATACAGTGTGTGCGTCGTGAGATTGTAACGCCGCCTTAGGCGTGAGTGATGACCGGCATGCTTTATGTTGCTACCCGATGTAAAGCTGCAATTGCTTTTGATGAATGTCTAAAAGGGGTTAGGACGGGAGCATGACCTGGTGTCAGTACCCACACAGAGAGCTTGACCTGGTGTCAGTACCCACACAGAGAGCTTGACCTGGTGTCAGTACCCACACAGCATGACCTGGTGTCAGAACCCACACAGAGAGCATGACCTAGCGTCAGTACCCACACAGAGAGCATGACCTAGTGTCAGTACCCACACAGAGAGCATGACCTGGTGTCAGTACCCACACAGAGAGCATGACCTAGCGTCAGTACACACACAGAGAGCATGACCTAGCGTCAGTACCCACACAGAGAGCATGACCTAGAGTCAGTACCCACACAGAGAGCATGACCTAGTGTCAGTACCCACACAGAGCATGACCTAGTGTCAGTACCCACACAGAGAGCTTGACCTGGTGTCAGTACCCACACAGCATGACCTGGTGTCAGTACCCACACAGAGAGCATGACCTAGCGTCAGTACCCACACAGAGAGCATGACCTGGTGTCAGTACCCACACAGAGAGCATGACCTAGCGTCAGTACCCACACAGAGAGCTTGACCTGGCGTCAGTACCCACACAGAGAGCATGACCTGGCGTCAGTACCCACACAGAGAGCATGACCTAGTGTCAGTACCCACACAGAGAGCATGACCTAGTGTCAGTACCCACACAGGGAGCATGACCTGGCGTCAGTACCCACACAGAGAGCATGACCTAGTGTCAGTACCCACACAGAGAGCATGACCTAGTGTCAGTACCCACACAGAGAGCATGACCTGGCGTCAGTACCCACACAGAGAGCATGACCTAGTGTCAGTACCCACACAGAGAGCATGACCTAGTGTCAGTACCCACACAGAGCATGACCTAGTGTCAGTACCCACACAGAGCATGACCTAGTGTCAGTACCCACACAGAGAGCATGACCTAGTGTCAGTACCCACACAGAGAGCATGACCTAGTGTCAGTACCCACACAGCATGACCTAGCGTCAGTACCCACACAGAGAGCTTGACCTAGCGTCAGTACCCACACAGAGAGCATGACCTGGTGTCAGTACCCACACAGGGAGCATGACCTGGCGTCAGTACCCACACAGAGAGCATGATCGTGTGTGGAAGGGCTCTCCGTCACTATAAACCTGAGGGAATAATGTGCCGTAATGTGGGTGCTTCTGTGGAAGAAGAGGTAATGAGGCGAGACACTACCTCGGGGCGACATTCTCACCGCGTCGGCGTCTTCCTTGACGCACTGAGCGAGTGAACGAGGCAGTATATTTAATAACAGAGTTCCTCAAAGCATCATCACCCGTAGCGGCAGCATCGGCTATTCCATCAGCATCACCAGAAACAGCGGCAGCATCGACAGCAGCAGCGGAAACAGAGGATCCAGCAGCATCAGCAGGAGTGAATGACGCTCTGCACTTTCTGCAAGAAGGCTGTAAACGACAGCGTTAAAAAAAATAGTGAAAGTACGTAAAAGAAGGTTAGAACGGAGAGTCGTAAAGCAGTAATCGGCTCGACGTTCATGTGTTTGTGTCGACTCCTTCCCCCTGTGAGATTGGGGAAGGCTTAGCCTACGCTCTCCTCCTTGCACTTTACCTACTTGTTTATCGGCTTGGATCCACTTGATTAAGTCACGATCGTAGCATACTTGCAGTATACGTCGAGTGGGTTCTGTTGTGTTCTATTTCAATTTTTGTTTGCCTAGGCTCAGGCCAAAAAGGATGTTGAAAAAAAACACATTCTTGGAATTGTGAAACTGAAAGACATGGAGGAAGAGGAGGGAAGATGGCGGGGGAAAGAAGTATGCAGGTAGGCAGCAAGAGAGGGAGGGGGAGGGGGTAGGTGGTGAAGGGAAATACAAAAGGGAAAACAAATTATAGCAAATAAGGGAAAGTAAGAGTGACTAGAAATGAGAGGGAGCTGATGTACAAATGACAAAAGAGAGATGGTTAAATATAGTGAAGGGAGAGAGAGAGGGGGGCGTTGTGAAGGCAAGGAGGGGCAGGGGGGTATCAGATGTTAGGACTGAGGGAATGAAAAATGGACCAGAAGGATAAAAGGGGGGAAGAGTGTTGTTGTGGCTGAGGGAGGAAAGGCAGGGAGAGGAAGGATAGGGAATTAGTGACATAGGGGAGAAGCATTGGATACGAGGTGAGAGGGGAGGGGTGGACGCCGCTGGAGAGAGGGAGGGAGGGAGGGAGAAAGGCGAGGTAGAAGTGGGTGTGTTATGGAGATATAATAGAGAAAGGGTTTTAGCTGAGGGATGAAAGGCAGAGCTGAGGGATCTGATATATTCAGACGAGGGGACAAAGCGAGAAGGATTTGTGGAGGCGAATCAGAGGCGTTGGGGGGGGGGGTGTTTAGGCTGGGGAGGATTCTTAACCGCTGCTCTATGGACCCCTGGGGAGGGTATCATCTTCAGGGTGTTCTCAGTTGGTGCTCTATGGACCTCCTGGGGAGTGTATCATCTTCAGGGTCTCCTCAGCTGGTGCTCTATGACCCCCTGGGGAGTGTATCATCTTCAGGGTCTCCTCAGCTGGTGCTCTATGGACCCCCTGGGGAGTGTATCATCTTCAGGGACTCCTCAGCTGGTGCTCTATGGACCCCCTGGGGAGTCTTATCATCAGAATCTCCTCAATCGGAAGAAAGTAATTTTTTCTTATTAGTTCTTTTCTGTTACTTTAAAAATTACTTTCTTGATAAGGAAAACCTTCTTCAGTTATATTGTTGAAGGTATAGTTATTTTTCAAACAATTTGCTTTCCGTAATGCTGCTTTCTTATTTCTCTCAAATGTTTCTGATTCATTTGTTTTTAATATTATACATTGTATAATTCTAAAATGAAGTTTTTTAGGTTTTTTAGGGTGTAAACTGTAAATAGCGAGTCAGGAAAGTTGTCTCCCTTGTATACTACCGGCCACTTGGGCCGGTAGCTTACAAGGGAGACCGTTGGTAGAGCGACGGTCTCGCTTCATGCAGGTCGGCGTTCAATCCCCGACCGTCCAAGTGGTTGGGCACCATTCCTTCCCCCCGTCCCAACCCAGATCCTTATCCTGACCCCTTCCAAGTGCTATATAGCCATAATGGCTTGGCGCTTTCCCTTGATAATTCCTTCCTTCCTTCCTTCCCTTGTAAGCTGCTGTCAATTTCCTTTTAGATGGTTCTGACAGCTTGAGATGCTGTTTGTTTGGATTCTAGTTGAAAGGTGTTCGAGGTCTGTTCCCAACCATATATATGATTTGTTTATATTAATTAGATGTCGATACGAGCCAACACCATATTATGCGCAGGCAAAGCGAGTTGTTGCGATATGCTACGAGTGGCTGCGGTATGCTACGAGTGGCTGTGGTATGCTACGAGTGGCTGTGGTATGCTACGAGTGGCTGTGGTATGCTACGAGTGGCTGTGGTATGCTACGAGTGGCTGTGGTATGCTACGAGTGGCTGTGGCATGCTACGAGTGGCTGTGGCATGCTACGAGTGGCTGTGGCATGCTACGAGTGGCTGTGGTATGCTACGAGTGGCTGTGGTATGCTACGAGTGGCTGCGGTATGCTACGAGTGGCTGTGGTATGCTACGAGTGGCTGTGGTATGCTACGAGTGGCTGTGGTATGCTACGAGTGGCTGTGGTATGCTACGAGTGGCTGCGGTATGCTACGAGTGGCTGTGGTATGCTACGAGTGGCTGTGGTATGCTACGAGTGGCTGCGATATGCTACGAGTGGCTGCGGTATGCTACGAGTGGCTGTGGCATGCTACGAGTGGCTGTGGCATGCTACGAGTGGCTGTGGTATGCTACAAGTGGCTGTGGTATGCTACGAGTGGCTGTGGCATGCTACGAGTGGCTGTGGTATGCTACAAGTGGCTGCGGTATGCTACGAGTGGCTGTGGTATGCTACAAGTGGCTGTGGCATGCTACGAGTGGCTGTGGCATGCTACAAGTGGCTGTGGTATGCTACGAGTGGCTGTGGTATGCTACGAGTGGCTGTGGTATGCTACGAGTGGCTGTGGCATGCTACGAGTGGCTGTGGTATGCTACAAGTGGCTGTGGTATGCTACGAGTGGCTGCGGTATGCTACAAGTGGCTGTGGCATGCTACGAGTAGCTGCGGTATGCTACAAGTGGCTGTGGTATGCTACGAGTGGCTGTGGTATGCTACGAGTGGCTGTGGTATGCTACGAGTGGCTGCGGTATGCTACGAGTGGCTGCGGTATGCTACAAGTGGCTGTGGTATGCTACGAGTGGCTGCGGTATGCTACGAGTGGCTGCGGTATGCTACAAGTGGCTGTGGTATGCTACAAGTGGCTGCGGTATGCTACGAGTGGCTGCAGTATGCTACAAGTGGCTGCGGTATGCTACAAGTGGCTGTGGTATGCTACAAGTGGCTGTGGTATGCTACGAGTGGCTGCAGTATGCTACAAGTGGCTGCGGTATGCTACAAGTGGCTGTGGTATGCTACGAGTGGCTGTGGTATGCTACGAGTGGCTGCGGTATGCTACGAGTGGCTGCAGTATGCTACGAGTGGCTGCGGTATGCTACAAGTGGCTGCGGTATGCTACAAGTGGCTGTGGTATGCTACAAGTGGCTGCGGTATGCTACAAGTGGCTGTGGTATGCTACGAGTGGCTGCGGTATGCTACAAGTGGCTGTGGTATGCTACGAGTGGCTGCGGTATGCTACAAGTGGCTGCGGTATGCTACGAGTGGCTGTGGTATGCTACGAGTGGCTGCGGTATGCTACAAGTGGCTGCGGTATGCTACGAGTGGCTGTGGTATGCTACGAGTGGCTGCGGTATGCTACGAGTGGCTGTGGTATGCTACGAGTGGCTGTGGTATGCTACAAGTGGCTGCGGTATGCTACAAGTGGCTGTGGTATGCTACAAGTGTCTGTGGTATGCTACGAGTGGCTGTGGTATGCTACGAGTGGCTGTGGTATGCTACGAGTAGCTGTGGTATGCTACGAGTGGCTGCGGTATGCTACGAGTGGCTGTGGTATGCTACAAGTAGCTGCGGTATGCTACAAGTGGCTACAGGATGCTACGAGTGGCTACAGGATGCTACGAGTGGCTACAGGATGCTACGAGTGGCTACAGGATGCTACGAGTGGCTACAGGATGCTACGAGTGGCTACAGGATGCTACGAGTGGCTGAGGCATGCTACGAGTGGCTGAGGCATGCTACGAGTGGCTGCGGTATGCTACGAGTGGCTGAGGCATGCTACGAGTGGCTGCGGTATGCTACGAGTGGCTACAGGATGCTACGAGTGGCTGCGGGAGGCTACGAGTGGCTGAAGCATGCTACGAGTGACTGCGGGATGCTACGAGTGGCTGAGGCATGCTACGAGTGACTGCGGGAGGCTACGAGCGGTAACCCGCCTCCTCACGAGTCCTCACACAATCCAAGGCTCCGGAGATCAAGCTGATCTCTCAAACTACTAGCCCTAAGTTAGTCACCTCATAACAGCAAACACATACTACTCACAATTCCTTGTCTCACGTTCCACCTTGTCAAACCACTCCAGTGGGAGGTAATGTTCGCCAGTTCGCATCATGGTGCGAAAACACCTATGGCATAACTTGTAGACGTCTCATGATGAAGTGCAGATTAGAACTGCCTTTCCACCGTCGTCTCTCCAAGAAGTCGTGTCTCCAAGAAGTCGTGTCTCCAAGAAGTCGTGTCTCCAAGAAGTCGTCTCTCCAAGAAGTCGTCTCCAAGAAGTCGTCTCTCCAAGAAGTCGTCTCTCCAAGAAGTCGTGTCTCCAAGAAGTCGTCTCTCCAAGAAGTCGTCTCTCCAAGAAGTCGTGTCTCCAAGAAGTCGTCTCTCCAAGAAGTCGTCTCCAAGAAGTCGTCTCTCCAAGAAGTCGTCTCTCCAAGAAGTCGTGTCTCCAAGAAGTCGTCTCTCCAAGAAGTCGTCTCTCCAAGAAGTCGTGTCTCCAAGAAGTCGTCTCTCCAAGAAGTCGTCTCCAAGAAGTCGTCTCTCCAAGAAGTCGTCTCTCCAAGAAGTCGTGTCTCCAAGAAGTCGTCTCTCCAAGAAGTCGTCTCTCCAAGAAGTCGTCTCTCCAAGAAGTCGTCTCTCCAAGAAGTCGTCTCTCCAAGAAGTCGTCTCTCCAAGAAGTCGTCTCTCCAAGAAGTCGTGTCTCCAAGAAGTCGTGTCTCCAAGAAGTCGTGTCTCCAAGAAGTCGTCTCTCCAAGAAGTCGTGTCTCCAAGAAGTCGTGTCTCCAAGAAGTCGTCTCTCCAAGAAGTCGTCTCTCCAAGAAGTCGTCTCTCCAAGAAGTCGTCTCTCCAAGAAGTCGTGTCTCCAAGAAGTCGTGTCTCCAAGAAGTCGTGTCTCCAAGAAGTGTCTCCAAGAAGTCGTCTCTCCAAGAAGTCGTGTCTCCAAGAAGTCGTGTCTCCAAGAAGTCGTGTCTCCAAGAAGTCGTGTCTCCAAGAAGTCGTGTCTCCAAGAAGTCGTCTCTCCAAGAAGTCGTGTCTCCAAGAAGTCGTCTCTCCAAGAAGTCGTGTCTCCAAGAAGTCGTGTCTCCAAGAAGTCGTCTCTCCAAGAAGTCGTGTCTCCAAGAAGTCGTGTCTCAAAGAAGTCGTGTCTCCAAGAAGTCGTCTCTGCCCACATCTGTGACATTCCCTCTGGCCCTCTTTGAGACACCCTCACCATTGGGCCTCAGTTTGCCATAACTATCTTCCGACCATTAGCTTCCAGTCATAACGGGTCATTCAAGTTGCCGCCAGCTTCTCATAAATGCAGAAGCATTTAGAGGATTGAGCATATACTGATATCGCAGTATTCTGCAGTTCTAATAACTAGCCCGTTCATGCAGCACTTTTAATATACTTCTGGTGGCATTGTAACCCAAAAATAGAGGAATACAACATTGGTTGGGGTATGCTGGTGGTGGTTGGGGGTATGCTGCTGGTGGTGGTTGGGGGTATGCTGCTGGTGGTGGTTGGGGGTATGCTGCTGGTGGTGGTTGGGGGTATGCTGCTGGTGGTGGTTGGGGGTATGCTGCTGGTGGTGGTTGGGGGTATGCTGCTGGTGGTGGTTGGGGGTATGCTGCTGGTGGTGGTTGGATATGCTGCGGTTGGTTGATGTTTGCTGCTGGTGGTTGGGTATGCTGCGGGTAGCTGGGTATGCTGCGGATGATTAGGTAGGCTGCAAGTATTTAGATGGGTTATGTTGCAGGGAGTTGGGTATGCTGCAAGGGGTTAGTGTATGCTGCAAGGGGTTAGTGTATGCTGCAAGGGGTTAGTGTATGCTGCAAGTTGTTATAAAACACCAAGGGTGGCTGTAAGGTGCTGTCAGGGATTACAATATTCTACCTACTTACCTTGTACCTACCCGTGCTTGGCTCCAGGGGTCACATACTCGACGCAGCTTCTAACAGCCTGCCACATTGTTCACGTTAGTTTTGGTAGCTCAGGTTGAGGCACACGTAATCATCTTACTCCGGCTGGTCAGGGGAACAGTGTAGGCGTTTATCGACACTTTGAAGGTACAGTTATGTTACCTTACCTTGAGGTTACCTTAAGGTTACCTTGAGGTGATTTCGGGGCTTAGTGACCCTGCGGCCCGGTCGTCGACCAGGCCTCCATTTGGGTCATTTTCACTTTGTTTCGCACATTATTCTGTGCCTTATGGTTTCTTAATAATGTTCAGACAGTTCCTCATCTTTGGTTAGGGGGAAAAGGAAGCCTTTTTTTAGGCTTATCAAAGTCTTCTCCCCCTCAATCAAGCGACTGACCTTCCTTAGAATGCAACCCACTACAGTTGCTTAACTCGGGGCACATATTTATGGCTAGGTCAGTATAGGATCAGGTGAAAGGAAATGTGCCCAACCGGGAATCGAACCCTGGGTTCTTGAGTGTGAGCCGAGGACACGGGCTACTACTTAGGCTAGATTATGACGTATCTCTCAACAGCGTTTCCAGCAATTTAGTAAATTAAGTGAATGGATAAGGCCAGGTTTGGCTTAATGATCTCTACACGTTCTCCAGGTCTATAATTTCGCCAACCCTAAATGGTGCAGTTAGGCTAGCCTAATGTGCTGCAGGATTCCCCTTCTGGGGAGGTACTTGAGTCTTAAACGTTGGCCGGTATTGTCTTATCCGGCCTATTCTTGTGGTTATTCATATTATCAACGGTATCCCAGATACGGATACCATTTGATTTTATAATGTTTGTTTTTAGTTCGTTTGACAGGTTTTTAATGATTATATTCAATATCTTCAACGCCTATTGATTTTACACATAAAATTCTATTATTTCATCAACAAATGTATGACTGCTATTAAAAGTTTAGGCCTAAGCCAGTAGTAAATACTTTTTTTCCAATCTGTGCTTCCAGGTGAAGTTATCAGACAAGCCAGGGGCCAGATTCACGAAAGTACTTACGAACGTGTACATCTTTCCTCAATCTTTGCCGGCTTTGGTTACATTTATTAAACAGTTTACAGGCATGAAAACTTCCCATTCAACTGTTGTTATTGTTATAAACAGCCTCCTGGTGCTTCGGAGCTCATTAACTGTTTAAGAATTGGAAACAAAGCTGCCAAAGATTGAGAAAAGATGGACAGGTTCGTAAGTGCTATCTTCTTATCTCGAGGTTATCTTGAGATGATTTCGGGGCTTTTTAGTGACCCCGCGGCCCGGTCCTCGACCAGGCCTCCACCCCCAGGAAGCAGCCCGTGACAGCTGACTAACACCCAGGTACCTATTTTACTGCTAGGTAACAGGGGCATAGGGTGAAAGAAACTCTGCCCATTGTTTCTCGCCGGCACCTGGGATCGAACCCAGGACCACAGGATCACAAGTCCAGCGTGCTGTCCGCTCGGCCGACCGGGTTCCTGCTTTTTTGCGTAATTGCTTTCGTGAATCTGGGCCCTGGTCCCAGGCCGGGGTTCGTAGCTCCCTGAATCGACTACATATATACTACAGTATAGGTATTGGACCTATCTTGAGAAAGCCTCATTGTAATGATTACAAACTGGCAGCAATTTCATTAACCTATAATTATAAAACTAAGGTTACTTAAATTATTGGGCAAAGTAACCCAATGGTAATTTGGGCATATTTTTGGCTGTAATTGATTTTGATTTAATTTGGATCTAGAGAATGCATCTTCACATGGAATTGAAATCGAAAACGTGTATTCATGACTATTTAAACTTATCTTATTTTCGTTGTGTGTTTCGTTTAGAATTGGCAGTTATTTTTCCCACAGACGTAGCCACACATTTACAATGCTAACAAGTCACGGTTGGTCGAGTGGTTGAAGAACCGGTAGGCCATTGTGCATAATTAGTGCTCCTGGCTGTCTAGGGTTTCGAATCCTTCAGGGGTGTCGAGTATTCAGTTGCATTTTGGCTGGGGACCATTCAAGCTTGTTCGCGTTTGTGTTGCTCACGTAGACCCACAAAGTGAGGTGATTCGATGAAATATCTATGCCCAAGCTTATCACCAAGTGCTGTCAGGATGTTGGGGAAATAGCCTCGGCTACCAATGTCTTTTGAACACTTTCGAGTGGTTAAAGAACTGGGTACGCCATGGTGCATAGTGCTCCTGGCTGTCTGGGTTCGAATCCTTCTGGGGTGTGGAATTTTCAGTTATATATATATATATATATATATATATATATATATATATATATATATATATATATATATATATATATATATATATATATATATATATATATATATATATCACCTTTCTAACAAAGTTTCCTTCCAGTTATGGTTAAGGACTGGGAATACCTTCATTGATTTGTTGAATTTTAAATCAAAGGCCTGTATAGTTTTTCTTGAAGTCGAGTTACTCTATTTTTCTCCATAAACGTAGACCTAAGTTCTCTACGCTTCCCTTCTATTTTATGTTATGGATTGATTGCATGTTTTATACGCTCCAAGTTATTTCTTCGTTTTTTTTATAGTGCATGAGTTTTACCTTGTTTTTGTTGATCATATAGTATATTCTGTGGGCCCATTGGAAATCTATTTGAATGAGCCAAGATGGTTTTCACGTCTTTGGTAGTTTCTGCTCTCAAGATTCCAGCACTGTCTGTAAAAGATGATGTGTCTTGTCTCTGTCGAGTTTGAAGGATTTTCGGTTGGTTGAGGATGAAATTATGAAGAATCGAATGAGGATGGATATGTGAGGAGATGAAGGAAGCGGGAACAAAAACATGTTTGAGAAATGCTGCATCTGAAATTAGATAAGAATGAACTAGCCAATATGTGTGTACTAGAAGGAGGGATTGTGCGTGGGGTCCATTCTGGCTTGTTTGTGCGCTTGTCACGGCTGTGCCATACGCACAGCCGTGACAAGCGCACATATTTGTGCTTGCGGGGGTTGAGCTCTGGCTCTTTGGTCCCGCCTCTCAACTGTCCATCAACTGGTGTACAGGTTCCTGAGCCTAATGAGCTCTTTATCATATCTACACTTGACACACTGTGTATGGAGTCAGCCTCCACCACTTTCTGCGTGATTAACTGCTTACACGACCTAGTTGGTGCGTGTGTGTGTGTGTGTGTGTGTGTGTGTGTGTGTGTGTGTGTGTGTGTGTGTGTGTGTGTACTCACCTAGTTGTACTCACCTAGTTGTGCTTGCGGGGGTTGAGCTTTGGCTCTTTGGTCCCGCCTCTCAACCGTCAATAAACAGGTGTACAGTTTCCTGAGCCTATTGGGCTCTATCATATCTACACTTGAAACTGTGTATGGAGTCAGCCTCCACCACATCGCTTCCTAATGCATTCCATTTGTCAACCACTCTGACACTAAAAAAGTTCTTTCTAATATCTCTGTGGCTCATTTGGGCACTCAGTTTCCACCTGTGTCCCCTTGTGCGTGTGCCCCTTGTGTTAAACAGCCTGTCTTTATCAACCCTGTCGATTCCCCTGAGAATCTTGAAAGTGGTGATCATGTCCCCCCTAACTCTTCTGTCTTCCAACGAGTGAGGTTCAATTCCCGTAGTCTCTCTTCGTAGCTCATACCTCTCACTCGGGTACTAGTGTGTGTGTGTGTGTGTGTGTGTGTGTGTGTGTGTTGTGTGTGTGTGTGGTGTGTGTGTGTGTGTACTCACCTATTTGTGCTTGCGGGGTTGAGCTTTGGCTCTTTGGTCCCGCCTCTCACTGTCAATCAACCGGTGTACAGATTCCCGAGCCTACTGGGCTCTATCATATCTACCCTTGAAACTGTGTATGGAGTCAGCCTCCACCACATCACTGCCTAATGCATTCCATCCGTTAACTACTCTGACACTGAAAAAGTTCCTTCTAACGTCTCTGTGGCTCATGTGGGTACTCAGTTTCCACCTGTGTCCCCTTGTTCGCGTCCCCCCAGTGTTGAATAGTTTGTCCTTGTCTACCCGGTCGATTCCTCTGAGGATTTTGTAGGTTGTGATCATATCTCCCCTTACTCTTCTGTCTTCCAGTGTCGTAAGGTGCATTTCCCGCAGCCTTTCCTCGTAACTCATGCCTCTTAGTTCTGGGACTAGTCTAGTGGCATACCTTTGGACTTTTTCCAGCTTCGTCTTGTGCTTGACAAGGTACGGGCTCCATGCTGTGGCTGCATACTCCAGGATTGGTCTTACATATGTGGTGTACAAGATTCTGAATGATTCCTTACACAGGTTCCTGAACGCTGTTCTGATGTTAGCCAGCCTCGCATATGCCGCAGATGTTATCCTTTTTATGTGGGCTTCAGGAGACAGGTTTGGTGTGATATCAACTCCTAGATCTTTCTCTCTGTCCGTTTCATTAAGTACTTCATCTCCTATTCTGTATCCTGTGTCTGGCCTCCTGTTTCCACTGCCTAGTTTCATTACTTTGCATTTACTCGGGTTGAACTTCAACAGCCATTTGTTGGACCATTCACTCAGTCTGTCTAGGTCGTCTTGTAGCCTCCTACTATCGTCCTCAGTTTCAATCCTCCTCATATTTTTTGCATCATCGGCAAACATTGAGAGAAACGATTCTATACCCTCTGGGAGATCATTTACATATATCAGAAACAGTATAGGTCCAAGGACTGACCCCTGCGGGACTCCACTTGTAACGTCTCGCCAATCTGAGACCTCACCCCTCACACTGACTCTTTGTCTCCTGTTGCTTAGGTACTCCTGTATCCAACGGAGTACCTTCCCTTTCACTCCGCTTGCATCTCGAGCTTTTTCACTAGCCTCTTGTGTGGCACTGTATCAAAGGCTTTCTGACAATCCAAAAATATGCAGTCTGCCCACCCTTCTCTTTCTTGCCTTATTTTGTTTGCCTGGTCGTAGAATTCAAGTAACCCTGTGAGGCAGGACCTGCCATCCCTGAATCCATGTTGGTGCTGTGTTTACAAAGTTTCTTTCGCTCCAGGTGCTCCACTAGCTTTCTTCGCACAATCTTCTCCATCAGCTTGCATGGTATGCAGGTTAGGGAACTGGCCTGTAATTCAGTGCCTCCTGTCTATCCCCTTTCTTGTATATCGGGACTACATTAGCTGCTTTCCAAATTTCTGGCAGTTCCCCTGTTGCCAGAGATTTGTTATACCTATGGAGAGTGGTAGGCACAGTTCTTCTGCTCCTTCCTTAGTTA
>WNGS01163519.1:2178272-2195201 GCA_020271785.1 Procambarus virginalis | reverse complement strand
CCTCTGAACTTAATTGCCTCGTTCAAAAGTTCCACTCTGGATTTGATAAGAGGCTATTTTTCGCACTTGGTCTGTCGCCTCGTTCGAATAGTCCCATTCAGGGTCTGTGGGTCTAACTAAATTGTAACCCCATCCTGTGTTCTAGCGCCACGGGTTACAACCCCAACCTGAGACCAAATGCCCATGGTGAACTTGTGTCACATGGTTGTCTGGGACCAAGTCTTGGCCACAGCACACAACCTAACCCACCAGAAGACCAATAAGCTTGGTATTGTTTGGCGGAGAGTTGTAAATTACTGCTTACAATTACCTTCACGTCTCGCCGTCTTTGCTGTTCTTAGGATGAACTCTTCCTGATCGGTTTCCTCTGATAACTATTTCTTCCAAAGCTCCACCGTGGCGACTGAGCTGTGCCACCCTTTCTTACCTTATTACTAAATGTCTTGTGAAGATTACTTTCCTTGAGAAAGTTCCTTCTGTGTCACGTCTCACTATCGTTGCCATTATCGCAATGATGCGTGGTTGATTCTGGGTGGTGATGGTGGTAGGTGGTGGCTTGGTGGTGATGGTGGTAGGTGGTGGCTTGGTGGTGATGGTGGTTTAGTGGTAGTTTGGTGGTGGAGCGATGTGGGGGGCCACCGGACAAATGAACACCTGGGCCACTGTTGACACAATCTCCCCGGGTAATATGGCCCGCCATCCACACTGGAAATAGCCACATTCATCAGGGCACCAGCTCAGAAAATTACATCAAAGCCTCGTCAAATTACATTTTGATCTTAGCATCTCGCACACCTTCCCTTCGTGGCGTGAAAAAATCAAGCAGCGGAAATAAGAATAATATATATTATATAAACATATATATAATATATATATATAAACATATAATATATATATATATATATATATCTAATATATATATATATATATATATATATATATATGCGAACAAGCCTGAATGGTCCCCAGGACAATATGCAACTGAAAACTCACACTCAAAATGCTATGCCCAAGATTACCATCCGGGTGCCGGCGGGGAAGTGGTTCAAATAGCTTCGGCTATCACTTCCTTTTGTCCGGTCGTAATGGTCAAGCGGATTAAGGCGTCCCTGTACATACCAGTTGCGTTGCTCCTGGCAGTATGGGTTCGAGTCACTTCTGGGGTGTGAGTTTTCAGTTATATATATATATATATATATATATATATATATATATATATATATATATATATATATATATATATATATATATATACATATATATATATATATACATATATATATATATATATATTCTTACACAACTTAATTAGATCATTGGAGTTAGTTATTCGTGGAAGCGTTCTACACTAAACATGTTTACGACAGCCGTTAGGGTTAATCTCAAGTTGTTTCTGGGAGGGCCGATAAGCTCTGGTAACAAGAACAAATTGCCGAAGGACAAAAAACAAAAACATTATTAACCTTTCATTGCCTAAGGAGGGGGGGGGGGAGGGGGGGTATTGTCTCCGCCAACACAGCGAAAAGGACATTGTAGATCCTCTTTTAATGGAGGTGGGAATTCCTTTTGATACTAGGAGGATGAAGGGGGGGGGACTAGGAGAATGAGACGGGGAAGAGGTAGGGGTGCGAAGGCACGTTTGTTGATAATGGGTAAGGGGAAGGCGATTAACCTCCCATTACTACCCCCGAGATGATAAGGGAAGAAAGTACTGGGGCAAGAGAAAGAAATAATAGATACGGCAGTCTCTGTTCTGCACCAGTACTCACGTACACACTGTCGGGGTGTACACGGTTTGTGGGTTAAAGCAACGGTAGACTGGATCTCCTCTCGAGGTGGTTGCTCTGACAATAACCCTTACTCACCGTCGTTCCACGGGTCTTCCCTCGATCCTCTAGGCTCCACTGCACGCCCAGGAGAGTACCCCAGTCGATCTCACAACCGGCCTCAAGGTCGTAGAGAGAGTGGAGATACAGATCGTTCCCTCAATCTGTGGCCCGTCCCGGCACAGAACTATCACACAGCCTTCAAGGTCGCCAACTGGTGTTTTAGGTGCCCAGTAACACAGCAGTGGTGAGGTGTAATTGTGGTAAAAGCAAGCTCAAATAGTGTGGTATCAGGCAAGTAATTATTTCTGTCACTCTTTCATTCCCTTCTGGCAGTCACAAGATAAATGGAGGGGATGATATCAAACACCAAAGAGTTTTGGTATTTTACTTAAAAAAACAACGAGAAACATAAATGCATCAAAAAACATATCAGGATCAATGCATAACAGCTGCTCACTCCGCAGCAAATAATCTGAAGCGCACCGATATGGCAACACCCGACAACGCCACGCCTCACCTGTCAGATATCAGCTGATCGGGGCCCTGGCGACCGTGAGAAAGACTAGTACTTGTTTTCTAATTCTGTCACGATCCCCGTTTATTTAACTTTTCGCAAAACACTGTATTTAACATTCACATGACATACTTATGATTCCACTGGGTTGCGATACACCATTTCACTGGTCTCGCAATTAATATCTTATTCTCACTGCAAGTGATTTTCCACCGTACCAAAAGATACAATATTCTTAATAATATTTACTGTGAATGCGCTCACTTGGTCACTGCACTGTTCTATAAATCTATACTTCCTCTTAAAGAGATATCACTGGCAATCACTTCACGTATATGAGATTATTCAGTACACAGGCATGTACATAGATAAATCATTAATCAAATTACAGGCATATATATATATATATATATATATATATATATATATATATCTATATATATATATATATATATATAAATCATGGAGATCAATACACAGGCATTTATATCAATAAATCATGGAGATCCATACACAGGCATTTATATCAATAAATCATGGAGATCAATACACAGGCATTTATATCAATAAATCATGGAGATCAATACACAGGCATTTATATAAAGTCTGGGCTCATAGCTTAACACCAATATCTGGTTTACTACTAATATATAATGCTAATCACAGGAAATGAATAATAGTCACAGTAAATTCCTTAATGAATCCTGGTGCTTGCACACACCCACACATAGATATATATGTAAACTGATACTGTGAGTACTCTGGGTAGCCTCACCACACACTGTGCTCTCTGTGACTTAGACTCAGGTGAGACTTGCTCACGACATATAAAATATTCTGACAAATATCTATAGCTAACTAAAGGGGAAATGGGAGGGTAACTGTAAACACCTACTTCACCTATCCTAGGATGACAGTTGGGTTGTAGCTCCTGGTCCAGGCTCTCGCCTCGTACACCCTCCAGAACACAAGCCAACGCCTTAGGATGTTCGCGTCTCGCCGCTTTCTGTACACTGCAGGTCCGTGCTCCTCCTCCAGTACGTTGCAGGGTTGGAGTCGGTCTCCTGGCCGTCAACTTTCCTCCCAACTACGGCAGCCAGCCTACGTCTCGGCGGTCGTCGTACGTTTCCCAAATAGTCCCTTGTCACTGTACCCCAGAGGAACTGCCTCTCACCACTACGAAGTCACTGTGAAGTTATCAGCCTTCCCAGACGATACTGCTTAAGCTCCACACGCACAGCACCCGACTTCAGAGCACTTGAAGCTCACCTCACTGTCAATTCCCTCGTCGTCTAGGTATATCGCTAGGTATTTGGGAAGACTTCTCGACGTGCTTGCATCCAACTGGTGACTCGTAGGGTTCCACGTAGGTAGGGTTACTGTCAAACTTGACAGGATCGTCGATCAAACGTTCAACCAAGTTGACAAGGTGGTCAACTCGATTCACTCACGGTGGATTGGCCCGGCCACTAAGTTGTCTCTTATACTGGTGAACTGCCAAGGATGTCACACACGACAATGCCCGGCCCACTTCTTGCAACGCACCTGTCCCTGAGCACTTGTTGCTCAATATTCTGTCAATTCCTTATCTGAGCCACATCTGGGTTGCAGGAAGACCTCACAGAGTGCGCGCTAACAACAGGAGACGCTTATATCCACCGGAGCTCGGTAATCCGTCACTCTGACAGGATGACCGGTCGCACGTCCTGCCTCTCGGACGCGTCGTGAAAGGCTGATGGCGCGAAGGCGCCGCTACGGCTGGACTCCCCCTGCCTATGTGACGTCACATTTTCCAAAGTAGGTTTTCATTGGCTCCCAGTGCTACGTCGCTGACGGTGACCAATCTTGTGACACTGACGTCACACAGTTTTGGCGGGAGAACAGACTCGCCAGCGCCATTTTGGCTCCCTAAAGGGCCTATCCCACAGGCCAAAATATTATACTTTCACAAATTTTTTGGCTCAGCGAGAATACTATTCTCTCCCACATACGTTCAACTGAAGCCTGCAATGTAGAGAACGCTCGGGAATAGTGGACATGACTCTTACAGCAGGCGTGGGAGAATTAGAAGGGGGGAACACCGTCACAACACACACACACACACACACACACACACACACACACACACACACACACACACACACACACACACACACACACAGGGGGGGCCTCGTAGCCTGGTGGATAGCGCGCAGGACTCTTAATTCTGTGGCGCGGGTTCGATTCCCGCACTAGGCAGAAACAAATGGGCAAAGTTTCTTTCACTTTGAGTGCCCCTGCTACCTAGCAGTAAATAGGTACCTGGGAGTTAGTCAGCTGTCACGGGCTGCTTCCTGGTGTGTGTGTGCGTGTGTGTGTGTGTGTGTGTGTGTGTGTGTGTGTGTGTGTGTGTGTGTGTGGTGTGAAAAAAAGTAGTTAGAAACCAGCTGGTTGAGAGGCGGCCGAAAGAGCAAAGCTCAACCCCGCAAACACAACTAGGTGAATACACACACACACACACACACACACACACACACACACACACACACACACAATCAGCCCATTCTCCTATGTTGGTAGTACTTATAGTAAGGACAAGGACCATAGTATATATTCCGACATACAACGCAATTAGAAAGTAGAAATAGGTACTATTGAATTTTGTACAAACCGCAAAATTATTTTCTAATGTTGCCAAGACAAACTAACCTAACCAAACCTTCCTTGGCCTAATACACGCTATCTGAGGCCGAACCTAACCTAACCACCACTACAAACAACACCACCACCACACCATACTATTACTATCAAACCAACACTACAAACCACACCACCACAGTTACCACCATCACCACTACCACCCACCACCACCACCCCCACCATCTCCGCTCAACATGGCATCACCAGCAGACAAGGGCGGGGGAAGCACCCAGTTGCCTGCAGGTAAGAACTGGCAAATCTGGTGAGTGTTGGCGGGACGACCAGCGCTTACAACAGTGTTCATCACCAGTTGTATTATGCCATGGTTAAAGCCCCAACCCGGTGGTTAAAGCCGCCTGTCTGCCGGTTAAAGCTGCTACCGGTGTTTTAAAGCTGCCTGTCCGGTGTTAAAGCCGCCTGTCCACAGGTTAAAGCATCTACCCGGTGTTTAAAGCCGCCTGTCTGCCGGTTAAAGCCGCCTGTCCGCCGGTTAAAGCCCCTACCCGGTGGTTAAAGCCGCCTGTCCGCCGGTTAAAGCCCTTACCCGGTGATTAAATTTATGTTCGTTATGTGTTTTAAGGCGATCAAAACTGCTCAACTTAACCCAAGTGACGTGTGTCCAGAGCAAGGCGGAGTTACGGACCACCAGTGCCAATATTACGGACGTTTCTTTAAGTTAAAACAAGAAACATTATTGGATTAATTTCCCACGGCTGTCTTGGTCTTGACCCTAATCATCAGGCCCAGGTCTCTCTTGAAGTCGGATTTACCAATATCGACAGTGGCGAGCTGTTGACGACTCTTTTTCCAAGTTTATCAAAATCCTTTTGCAGTTTCCTAGTCTTCTTTGAACTTTAAATGTGTCTGAAAACTTCTCTATATTGCTATTTGCAGCAGAATGAATATAGTTTGTTTAGGTAGACCATTTGAGAATGTTTCCAAGATAGAGTTTATTCCATTTCTGCAAACTGCTTTCAAATTCAAATCTTTATTTATAAATGTTTGTACATTTATAAACGAGTTATTTCGCACAAAATTTAAGCTCAGGGCAGCTGTCTTAGACTAATTTCTGTTTGTCAACCATTTAATATGTAATTGTATTGCATATCTTTACTTTCAACTGCAGTTTGCCTTTGTAAACACATATCAATTTCATTTTGTGAATAAGTATTCATGAAGCAATTGTACTGTATGTAGAAGAGATCTCTATAACCCTGTTTATGTACAACAAACGGAAATGTATGTTGGTTAGCATTGTAGAAAACACTTCAAGCATGTTCTCTGGTCGAATGTTCAACTCAATATTTCTATAGCAACTTTCTAACCTTCCTTCTTATCTTCTTGAGGTTATCTTGAGATGATTTCGGGCTTTAGTGTCCCCGCGGCCCGGTCCTCGACCAGGCCTCCACCCCCGTGACAGCTGCCTAACACTCAGGTACCTATTTTACTGCTAGGTAACAGGGGCATAGGGTGAAAGAAACTCTTCCCATTGTTTCTCGCCGGCGCCCGAGATCGAACCCGGGACCACAGGATCACATGTCCAGCGTGCTGTCCGCTCGGCTGACCAGCTCCCTCACCTTGCCTATGCAAGACGAACGAAAATATATATGTATACTGGTCAGTACTGTAAACGTCACTTAAGTCACCTATGGTTCTATGGTCACTACTCGCGACACTATATACACTATACGCTATGTGACGGACGTCACATAGTCACATAACCATATAGGACATTAGAAAATGTATATATGCTGGTTAGCAGGCGATGAGTCACAATAACGTGACTAAAGTATGTTGACCAGACTACACACTAGAAGGTGAAGGGACGACGACGTTTCGGTCCGTCCTGGACCATTCTCAAGTCGATCGACTTGAGAATGGTCCAGGACGGACCGAAACGTCGTCGTCCTTTCACCTTCTAGTGTGTGGTCTGGTCAACATGCTGGTTAGCATTATCAACGAATGGCCATTCCTGTGGTAGAAAATAGACAACACAAAAATTTCATAATTCAAAGTTGTAACTCTACTCCAGCTGTACCTGCTTCACTCTTCATCAGCCTCTCGGTCTATAGTACCAAAGGCTTATTGAAGGGGGAAGATGATATCAGTCTTCACAAATGTCTGCTTTAATATATCGAGAGAACTTAAGGCGATTACGAACCGAGTCGAATAACAAGCCCCACAATTACTAGGCTAATTGGACGACAGGTTAAAGGGTAGAGACCTGTCTCTAATCGTGACCATATACTTGGCCACTCCTGTTTAATGACTTCAACAACTGAAGACAACCTCTGAGCCTCTTTTTAACATTCTAACAAGTATATAGTCAAGAGCCTAGACACGGCTTGCCTTTTTACGGACCCTCGGCTTTTGAGTTACATAATACTCTCTACACTTCTTCAACAAATGTGGTCTACTTTGGCTATAATATCTAGTTCATCTCTAGTCAAGACTTAGTAAGTTGTAGCAATGTTGCACAATGCGTCATTCTCACTAGTCAAGACTCAGTAAGTTGTAGCAATGTTGCACAATGCGTCATCCTCACTAGTCAACTGTCCTGGTCTGAAACCTTAAATACTGTGAGCAGCCTGGCCTGACTGCCTGAGTGATGGACGTTCCCGTATTTTTTTCAGGTCCGAGCTTCGATCATCGATCACAACCCATGCTAAATGTTGTTACCACGGTATTGTGAATTGCAGTTTATATACAAACAACTTCAAATGGGAACTGTAGACCTTTCTGGCACAATATCATACATGATAAGGATACAGGGATGGAGTCAAATACAGGTGGCCAAAAACACTAATTTTAGGAGACCAAAACACTCATTTTAGAACAAAACGCTCATTTTAGAAGACCAAAAACACTCATTTTAGAAAATCGTACCTACAAATTTCCCAGTTTAAGAGTTATCAAATACAAATATAATGCTTTAAACTCTGGATAAATAAAATACAAATAAAAACCGTCAAAAGTTCAGATAAAATTCAAATATGTCAGGCTATATTTACATATATATTCATATACAAAATAACTTTCAAGTATATACGATAATTTTCAAGTAATAATGTCACTGCTTGAGCTTTATAACTGAACTGCCGGAAACTTTACGAGTTGCTTGGCCTCATGTGTTGTGTTCTTGACACACCTAACACCTGTTTCCTGGTTAGTTGTGACAGGTGTTAGTTGTGACAGATGTTCCTAACACATACGCCAACCAATCGTATTGGCGTATGCCTTTCCATTAGAGACTTTCAGCGCCGTGGAGAGGGGGGACCTGCTGCCTGGGTAACAGCTTCTCCCCCGAATCAACCTAACCTGGCTTTGCGCCCTGGTGAGGCCACTCCAGACCGACAACCAGAGCGCAACTCCATAGTCTCCCGAGACTGATGGATGCCTACTACTACTGTTCCTAACACCTGTTTCCTGGTTAGTTGTGACAGATGTTCCTAACACCTGTCTCCTGGTTAGTTGTGACAGATGTTCCTAACACCTGTCTCCTGGTTAGTTGTGACAGATGTTCCTAACACCTGTCTCCTGGTTAGTTGTGACAGATGTTCCTAACACCTGTCTCCTGGATAGTTGTGACAGATGTTCCTCACACCTGTCTCCTGGTTAGTTGTGACAGATGTTCCTAACACCTGTCTCCTGGTTAGTTGTGACAGTGGTTACTAACACCTGTCTCCTGGTTAGTTGTGACAGTGGTTACTAACACCTGTCTCCTGGTTAGTTGTGACAGTGGTTACTAACACCTGTCTCCTGGTTAGTTGTGACAGTGGTTACTAACACCTGTCTGACTACTATCACCACCCGATTGTTTAGATTAAAAAAATGCTAAATACTGACATACTGGAGAGTCTTCACGTGAGCTTAACGTCTGTTGCGGATCAATGAGTGCACAGGATCAATGAGTGCACAGGATCAATGAGTGCACAGGATCAATGAGTGCACAGGATCAATGCATACACAGTATCAATGAGTACAGAGGATCAATGTGTACACAGGATCAATACGTACACAGGATCAATGTGTACACAGGATCAATGCATACACAGGATCAATGCATACACAGGATCAATGCATACACAGGATCAATGCATACACAGGATCAATGCGTACACAGGATCAATGTGTATACAGGATCAATGCATACACAGGATCAATGCATACACAGGATCAATGCGTACACAGGATCAATGCGTATACAGGATCATTGCATACACAGGATCAATGCATACACAGGATCAATGCATGCACAGGATCAATGCATACACAGGATTACATTAAGTATATATACGCCAGATACTGTTTTTATAACACGAACGGGCAGCTAATTTAAAGTAAGATCGGTAGGCCTACCCAGCTCAAAATGTAGTTTAAAGGAACTGATGATGTTGGCAAAATACAACCGAACAAAGTAGAATTTGAGCTGTATTTGAAGATAAAGCGGCAAATACAATCAGCAAATACGTAACCTTTAAGTGTTCTCACCCACGAAGTGTGTTTTTACTGTCCTTGCTAGAGCAAAAACAACTCATTTTAACAAATACTTAACAACAAATAAGTATTTGACCCCATCACTGGAGATTTCATATCTCAAACCTAACTGGAAACAAGATAAAGTGAGAAACGACATTTGAGATGTAGTATTATACTCAAAATATTTAACTTTATTAAATATTAAGACATTATTCAAATATTAAAACACTGATTCAAGTGTGTGGGGTGACTACGGCTGTTTGTGGACTGAAGCACACAACAGTTTGATCATTCAGACAGTCACTCCTCCCACCTGTCTCCTCTAAATATGATTAAAATGTTATACACACCGGAAGAAATTATCATTTTGATTTCCCCTTATTAATGACAAAAGGCTCTAATGTAAACAATATTTAATTTCTCATACATGAACGCTGGACAAAATGTATTTAAAGTCCACTGGACCGCTAACACGAAAACCTATTTTGACTATTAATCATGGAATCCAATGAAGGCAGACAACACTCGCTTCATATTTCAACAGTGAATTATTTTCGAAACCAAATTATTTAAAAACAGAAAATCAACCACTATTTCATCACAAGAGAAACAAGCGGAATCCTCAACATATCGCAACTAAACTGCTCCATCAGGCAAAACAAAGTATTCTGGAATACAAAAAAAATATCACCCACTATACCTGATGAACCAGGCTGTGATTCGTAAGTCAGGCTGCGAGCAGCCGCGTCCAACAGCCTGGTTGACCAGTCCAGTAATCAAGAGGCCTGATCGACGACCGGGCCGCGGGGACATTAAGCCCCGAAACCACCTCAAGGGAAGGTAACTAAATGATGAAAACAATTTTATATTATTTTTGTATTAAAATCCAATTCTAAGATTTAATAGGGATTCTACAAATTTTTAAAAATAATGGTTGATGGAACTTTTCCAACAATACAACTGATCTAGTACGATTATTTATTTTGTCTTAAATTAAAATCTTCAAATATGCAAATTAACGATGGTGAAATATATGAGAACTGATTGATTAAACTATTACTTCCCTTTTAATAACTTTTAGTTTCTTTGTAATATTACTGTTTGGAATATTTTTTGATTTGAATATTTCACTGTTTAAACAAAAATCAACTAGTTTAAACAGTTATTCCCCCCCCCCCACTGTATGACCAACTTATCATATGACCTTTTTTTCATTAATGCCATTATTTTTTATGTTGTGACTCCTCTGTTCCATGCCTTTTCTAACAGTAGTTTTGTTTTAGTTTACATTCAAATACAAAGTGTACATGTATAGTGCTAAGCAGCATGAATGCCTTTCTTTCTGGCCTCCAAGGACAGGATTAGAGATGTGTTAGACATGATATAGAGTAGTGCTTAGAGATGTGTTAGACACGATATAGTGTAGTGCTTAGAGATGTGTTAGACATGATATATAGTGCTTAGGGATGTGTTAGACATGATATATAGTGCTTAGAGATGTGTTAGACATGATATAGAGTAGTGCCAGCTGTAGTGAGAGGCTCGGATGTCTGGCTCCCTCATATCCCAGTGATCTTCATGCAGGTGAGAGTCTTGTTGGGAGTCTCTGGGCTTCACCTCATTTATTCTCGCGCTCCACGAACTGGGAGTCGTGCCGGAGTGTACTACAATACTTGCCTTCTCCACTTCTCTGTTCTCCACTCCTTTTGTTCTTAACCCCCCTTCCTCCTCCGTCTCCTCATCTTCCCATCCTCTCACCTCAACGCCCCATTCATTCGCTTCTAAAAAAGCCACTTCCAAAATTTGCGAGATGTAGATTCAGGAAGACTTAAGGAAGCGAGAAAGTTTCTCTTAAGGGTGAGGGCAGGTAGCATCTGCTTTGTGTGTGTGTGTACTCACCTAGTTGTGTTTGCGGGGGTTGAGCTCTGGCTCTTTGGTCCCGCCTCTCAACCGTCAATCAACAGGTGTACAGGTTCCTGAGCCTACTGGGCTCTATCATATCTACACTTGAAACTGTGTATGGAGTCAGCCTCCACCACATCATTTCCTAATGTGTGTGCGTGTGCGCGCGTGTGTGTGTGTGTGTGTGTGTGTGTGTGTGTGTGTGTGTGTGTGTGTGTGTGTGTGTGTGTGTGTGTGTGTGAACGTAAATTTCTATTGATTTTCTATAGTACAAATCTGGAGTATTTTCCCCCAGAGGGCTATACAGTAACTTTCAAGCAACATATTGGACCCTCCTGTGCTGCCAATAGCCGAGAAAAGACCCAAAAATTCTCCAAAAGTATATTTGAAAACGCAAGAAAATTTAAATGAACTACATTTTCTTCTCACACTGGGAGGGATATTCGTGAAAGCTCGCATGCGTGCATTCGGGAATGCGTCCCCTTACAGAAATAAGAATAAAATTGCAGAAGGCCTACTGGGTCTTGCAAGGCAGCTGCTGTATATATACAACCACTCTTGTGATCAATGTATTTCCAAAGCTGGAGAAATTACTGATCTGAAGAGCGTGCTAAGATCCTTTATTGATAGAATCCAATAAATAAAATATCTAATTTATTGGGATCGATTACAATTTTTAAACCTATATTCTCGAGAGCGCAGGAGGGAGATACATGATAATTTAAGATCACAATTGACTTGAGAATGGTCCAGGACGAACCGAAACGTCGCCGTCCCGTCACGTTCTAGTGTGAGGTCTGGTCAACAATGATAATTTAAGCTTGGAAAATATTAGAGGGACTGGTATCAGCTCTGCACACAGAAATAACAAGAAACCCGGAGGCATGGCAGGATGTGCAAAATAACCCTGTTGAAAAGCAGAGGTGCAATAGATGCGCTGATAGACAACTCTATCGACATCAAAGGCCTAAAAACTATTCAACACTCTCCCTCTAAACATAAGTATACCTGGTCGACCTCTCACGGTGTTCAAAAGCAGAACTCAATAAACACCTCTAAAGGATACCTGATCAACCAGGCTGTGATTCATACGTCAGGCTGCGAGCAGCCGCGTCCAACAGCCTCTGACCGGGCCGCGGGGACGTTGTCCTCGGAATCGCCACAAGGTAGATCTATGTATTATATGTTAATTATATATATATATATATATTATATATATATATATATATATATATATATATATATATATATATATATAAGTGCCATAAACGTGTATTCTGATCATTCTGAGAGCATCAACACAATTAAATAATCTTCGATTTTCGCTGAATGTTTCTATTTTTCTTTCTTTTCCGAGGCTTTGTGTGCCCACAATTGTACGAGGTCTTCATCAACAGCAGCAGCAGTGCCATGACCACTACAGGAGGCGTGATCACAGCTTGTAGATGCGTGCTTAGTGGACCATTCAAGCTCTGCCCACTCACACATAATATTAAATACGAGAAAGGGATTAGATCTTGCATAGATCTAAGCTATATTTCTTATGGTTGTAATCACTTGAGGAGGAAGTTGAAAAATGAACTCTCCAAAGTTCATTTTACACTTTTATATGGCCTGGCGCTCAGAGATGCGTTTCTTTGATTCGATTAACATTTTCAGATACGCAAAGGTAAAGTGGATTCAACATGGGAGACACGTGCGCGATTGTGACAACGACTCTGCGGCAGTTAAGATGGTGAATACCGCGTAAGACACGACGCAAGGACCCACGCACACGCCACGCATGCATGCACGCACGCAGGCATGCACGCGCACATACACCAACACCACACACACACACACACACACACACACACACACACACACACCACACACACACAACACACACACACACACACACACACACACAATGGGAGGACCAAAAGTAGTAGTAGCAGTGATATATAACTCCCCACCAAATGACAGAAGACCCAGGCAAGAGTATGACAACAACAACATGGCAGTTAACACTATAATTGAGAGCGCAGCCTCTGGTGCCTGTAGAAATAGATCCCATCTGCTCATCACGAGGGAACTTCAATCACGGAAGGATAGACTGGGAGAGCAAGGAACCGCATGGAGAAGAGGATACATGGAGAGCCAAAACTAATGGAGATGGCGACAAGAAAATTTTTAAGCCAACATGTCAGGGAACCCACTAGGATGAGAGGAAACGATGAACCAGCGAGACTCGACCTAGTCTTCACTCTGAAAGACTCCGACATAAGGAGAAATCAGGCTTTGAGGCACCAGTAGGAATGAGCGACCACAGTGTCTGGCGTTTGAGTATCTGGTTGAGGAAGGGTTCATTGATCTCGAGGAGGGGTACTGAAAACAAAAGGCTGGCATTCCGAAACTATGAGGAAATAAGAAAATTCATAACAGATATAACATGGGAAACAGAGCTCAGGGCAAAGACGGCCCGAGACATGATGGACTACATCACGCAGAAGTGCAAGGAAGCAGCAAACAAGTTTGTTCCAAAAGGAAAACAATGAATAAGATGAGAAACCCATGGTTTAATCAGAGATGTAGACTAGCTAAGCAGCAAAGTAAAAGGCATGGAGAAACTATAGGAATAACAGGACACTTGAGAGCAGAGAAAGATACCAGAGTGCCAGGAATGAATATGACAGGATAAGAAGAGAAGCAGAAAGATAGTATGAAAATGACATCGCAACCAATGCAAAGACTCAACCTAATTGCTGCACAGCCCACACCAGGAGAAAAACAACAGTAAAGGAACAAGTAATGAATATAAGGATAGGGGCAGAAGGATTCACTACAAACGACAGGAAGTGTGTGAGGAACTGAAAAGAAATTCCAGGAGGTCTTCACCTTGAGCAAGGAAAGATACCAGAGATTAGGAGGGAAGTTAACCAGGAACCACTAGAATGGTTTGAGATTACCAGTGGGGAAGTAAGAAGTGTTTACTAGAGTTGGATGTGACAAAGGCTATAGGCCTAGATGGAATCTCCCTTGGATACTAAAGGAAGGAGCAGCAACAACAACATGGTACTGTGCCTGCCATTTTCCATAGAGTATAACAAATTCACTGGCAACAGGGGAACTGTCAGAAATTTGGAAAGCAGCTAACTTAGTTCCGTATACAAGAAAGGGGATAGACAGGAGGCACTGAATTACAGGCCAGTGTCCCTAACTGCATACCATGCAAGCTGATGGAGCAGATTGTGCGAAGAAGCTAGTGGGAGCACCTGGAGCGAAACGAACTTTGTAACACAGCATCAACATGGGTTCAGGGATGGCAAGTCCTGCCTCACAGGGCTAATTGAATTTCTACGACCAGGGAACAAAAATCAGGCAAGAAAGAGAAGGGTGGGGCAGACTGCTATTATTTGGATTGCCGGAAAGCCTTCTGACACAGTACCACAAAGAGGCTAGTGAAAAAGCTGGAGATGCAGGCTGAAAGTGAAACGGAAGGCACTCCGTTGGATAAGAGAGTACCTAAGCAACAGAAGACAACGAGTCACTGTGAGGGGTGAGGTCCTCGGATTGGCGTGACGTCACAAGTGGAGTCCCGCAGGGGTCAGTCCTTGGACCTATACTGTTTCTGATATATGTAAATGACTCTCCCAGAAGGTATAGGAATGTTTCTCTCAATTGTTTGCTGATAATGCAAAAATTATGAGTAGGATTGAAACGAGGATGATAGTAGGAGGCTACTAGACGACCTAGACAGACAGACTGAATGAATGGTTCAACAAATGGCTGCTAAAGTTTAACCCGAGTAAATGCAAAGTATTGAAACTAGGGCGGTGGAAACAGGAGGCCAGACACAGGATACAGAATAGGTGATGAAGTACTTAATGAAACGGAAAGAGAGAAAGATCTAGGAACTGATATCACTACCAAACCTGTCTCCTGAAGCCCACATAAAAAGAATTACGTCTGCGGCATATGCGAGGCTGGCTAACATCAGAACAGCCTTCAGGAACCTGTGTAAGGAATCATTCCGGATCTTGTCTACCACATATGTAAGACCAATCTTGTAGTATGCGGCCCCAACATGGAGCCCCGACCTTGTCAAGCACAAGACGAAGCTGGAATAAGTTCAGAGGTATGCCACTAGACTAGTCCAGAACTAAGAGGCATGGGTTAAGAGGAAAGGCTGCGGGAAATGCACCTTACGACCTGGGAAGACAGAAGATTGAGGGGAGATAAGATCACTACCTACAAATCCTCAGGGGGAATTGACAGGGTAGACAAGGATAAACTATTCAACACTGGTGTACGCAAACAAGGGGACACTGGTGGAAACCGAGTACTCAATGAGACACGGGGACGTTAGAAAGAGCTTTTTCCAGTGTCAGAGTAGTTAACGGTGGAATGCATTAGGCAGCGATGTGGTGGAGGCTAACTCCATACACAGTTTTAAATAGTAGATTTGATAAGAGCCTAGTAGGCTCAGGAATCTGTACACCAGTTGATTGAACAGTGAGAGGCGGGACCGAAGAGCCAAAGCTCAACCCCCGCAAGCCCAAATAGGTGAGTACACATATATACCATGGCAATTTCAACCATGGCTAGCTGGGAGAATGGGGACCCACATGAAGGTGTAGATACATGAGAGCCAAACTCTTGGAAGTGGCAACATGGAACTTTCTGAGTCAACATGTCAGGGAACCCACAAGAGTGAGAGGCAATGACGAACCAGCTAGACTGGACCTAATATTCACCTTGAATGAATCAGATATAAGGGACGTCAAATTTGAAGATCCCATGGGAATGAGTGACCACAGTGTATTGACGTTTGAGTACCTGGTGAAGGTAGGGATAAGCTATCCAAGGATGGGATCGGAAGGGTAAAGACTAAATTACCTAAGAGGAAAATATGACGAGACGAGGAACTTCCTAAAGGAAATACCATGGGAAACAGAAACTCAGAGAGAAGCACTGTGCAGGATATGATGAACACCAAAGTCACCCAGAAGTGCCAAGAAGCTGCAGACAAGTTTATCCCGGTCCAAAAGGAGAAAAACGAAAAGCAACAGAAGAATCCATGGTTAAACCAGGAATGTAAGGTAGCGAAGCAATTGAGTAAAAGAACATGGAGAAACTACAGGAATAACACAACACCAGAGAGCAGGGAGAGATACCAGAGGGCCAGGAATGATTACCTCAGAGTGAGGAGAGAAGCAGAGAGAGAGTATGAAAATGACATCGCGAGCAAAGCTAAGACCCACCAGAACTGCTCCACAGCCTCATCAGGAGGAAAACAGCGGTGAAAGAACAAGTGATGAAACTGAGAAAGGGAGAATATATACACAGAGAATGACAAGGGAGGTGTGTGAAGAGACTCAACAAGATATTCCAGGAGGTCTTCACAAAAAGAGCAAGGGGAAACCCCTGCACTAAATGAGGAGGAGGCGAACCAAGCAACCTTGGAGGAATTTGACTTCACCAGTGGTCAAAGGAATCTGTTGGAGCTGAAATGTGACAAAGGCTGTTGGGCCTGACAGATACTCC
>WNGS01163519.1:2164790-2177272 GCA_020271785.1 Procambarus virginalis | reverse complement strand
CGCCTGTCCGGTGGTTAAAGCCGCCTGTCCGCCGGTTAAAACCCTACCCGGTGGTTAAAGCCGCTGTCCGCCGGTTAAAACCCTTACCCGGTGTTAAATTTATGTTCGTTATGTGTTTTAAGGCGATCAAAACCGCTCAACTTAACCCAAGTGACCTGTGTCCAGAGCAAGGCGGAGTTACGAGGACCACCAGTGCCAATATTACGGACGTTTCTTTAAGTTAAAACAAGAAACATAATTGGATTAATTTCCCACGGCTGTCTTGGTCTTGACCCTAATCATCAGGCCCAGGTCTCTCTTGAAGTCGGATTTACCAATATCGACAGTGGCGAGCTGTTGACGACTCTTTTTCCAAGTTTATCAAAATCCTTTTGCAGTTTCCTAGTCTTCTTTGAACTTTAAATGTGTCTGAAAACTTCTCTATATTGCTATTTGCAGCAGAATGAATATAGTTTGTTTAGGTAGACCATTTGAGAATGTTTCCAAGATAGAGTTTATTCCATTTCTGCAAACTGCTTTCAAATTCAAAATCTTTATTTATAAATGTTTGTACATTTATAAACGAGTTATTTCGCACAAAATTTAAGCTCAGGGCAGCTGTCTTAGACTAATTTCTGTTTGTCAACCATTTAATATGTAATTGTATTGCATATCTTTACTTTCAACTGCAGTTTGCCTTTGTAAACACATATCAATTTCATTTTGTGAATAAGTATTCATGAAGCAATTGTACTGTATGTAGAAGAGATCTCTATAACCCTGTTTATGTACAACAAACGGAAATGTATGTTGGTTAGCATTGTAGAAAACACTTCAAGCATGTTCTCTGGTCGAATGTTCAACTCAATATTTCTATAGCAACTTTCTAACCTTCCTTCTTATCTTCTTTAGGTTATCTTGAGATGATTTCGGGGCTTTAGTGTCCCCGCGGCCCGGTCCTCGACCAGGCCTCCACCCCCGTGACAGCTGCCTAACACTCAGGTACCTATTTTACTGCTAGGTAACAGGGGCATAGGGTGAAAGAAACTCTTCCCATTGTTTCTCGCCGGCGCCCGAGATCGAACCCGGGACCACAGGATCACATGTCCAGCGTGCTGTCCGCTCGGCTGACCAGCTCCCTCACCTTGCCTATGCAAGACGAACGAAAATATATATGTATACTGGTCAGTACTGTAAACGTCACTTAAGTCAGCTATGGTTCTATGGTCACTAACTCGCGACACTATATACACTATACGCTATGTGACGGACGTCTAACCATATAGGACATTAGAAAATGTATATATGCTGGTTAGCAGGCGATGAGTCACAATAACGTGACTAAAGTATGTTGACCAGACTACACACTAGAAGGTGAAGAGACGACGACGTTTCGGTCCGTCCTGGACCATTCTCAAGTCGATCGACTTGAGAATGGTCCAGGACGGACCGAAACGTCGTCGTCCTTTCACCTTCTAGTGTGTGGTCTGGTCAACATGCTGGTTAGCATTATCAACGAATGGCCATTCCTGTGGTAGAAAATAGACAACACAAAAATTTCATAATTCAAGGTTGTAACTCTACTCCAGCTGTACCTGCTTCACCTGTACCTGTACTCAAGATAACCTCAAGATAACCTTCACTCTTCATCAGCCTCTCGGTCTACACTACCAAAGGCTTATTGAAGGGGGAAGATGATATCAGTCTTCACAAATGTCTGCTTTAATATATCGAGAGAACTTAAGGCGATTACGAACCGAGTCGAATAACAAGCCCCACAATTACTAGGCTAATTGGACGACAGGTTAAAGGGTAGAGACCTGTCTCTAATCGTGACCATATACTTGGCCACTCCTGTTTAATGACTTCAACAACTGAAGACAACCTCTGAGCCTCTTTTTAACATTCTAACAAGTATATAGTCAAGAGCCTAGACACGGCTTGCCTTTTTACGGCCCCTCGGCTTTTGAGTTACATAATACTCTCTACACTTCTTCAACAAATGTGATCTACTTTGGCTATAATATCTAGTTCATCTCTAGTCAAGACTTAGTAAGTTGTAGCAATGTTGCACAATGCGTCATACTCACTAGTCAAGACTCAGTAAGTTGTAGCAATGTTGCACAATGCGTCATCCTCACTAGTCAACTGTCCTGGTCTGAAACCTTAAATACTGTGAGCAGCCTGGCCTGACTGCCTGAGTGATGGACGTTCCCGTATTTTTTTCAGGTCCGAGCTTCGATCATCGATCACAACCCATGCTAAATGTTGTTACCACGGTATTGTGAATTGCAGTTTATATACAAACAACTTCAAATGGGAACTGTAGACCTTTCTGGCACAATATCATACATGATAAGGATACAGGGATGGAGTCAAATACAGGTGGCCAAAAACACTAATTTTAGGAGACCAAAACACTCATTTTAGAACAAAACGCTCATTTTAGAAGACCAAAAACACTCATTTTAGAAAATCGTACCTACAAATTTCCCAGTCTAAGAGTTATCAAATACAAATATAATGCTTTAAACTCTGGATAAATAAAATACAAATAAAAACCGTCAAAAGTTCAGATAAAATTCAAATATGTCAGGCTATATTTACATATATATTCATATACAAAATAACTTTCAAGTATATACGATAATTTTCAAGTAATAATGTCACTGCTTGAGCTTTATAATTGAACTGCCGGAAACTTTACGAGTTGCTTGGCCTCATGTGTTGTGCTCTTGACACACCCAACACCTGTCTCCTGGTTAGTTGTGACAGATGTTCCTAACACCTGTCTCCTGGTTAGTTGTGACAGGTGTTAGTTGTGACAGGTGTTAGTTGTGACAGATGTTCCTAACACATACGCCAACTAATCGTATTGGCGTATGCCTTTCCATTAGAGAATTTCAGCGCCGTGGAGAGGGGGGACCTGCTGCCTGGGTAACAGCTTCTCCCCCGAATCAACCTACCCTGGCTTTGCGCCCTGGTGAGGCCACTCCAGACCGACAACCAGAGCGCAACTCCATAGTCTCCTGAGACTGATGGATGCCTACTACTACTGTTCCTAACACCTGTTTCCTGGTTAGTTGTGACAGATGTTCCTAACACCTGTTTCCTGGTTAGTTGTGACATGTTCCTAACACCTGTCTCCTGGTAGTTGTGACAGATGTTCCTAACACCTGTCTCCTGGTTAGTTGTGACAGATGTTCCTAACACCTGTCTCCTGGTTAGTTGTGACAGATGTTCCTAACACCTGTCTCCTGGTTAGTTGTGACAGATGTTCCTAACACCTGTCTCCTGGTTAGTTGTGACAGATGTTCCTAACACCTGTCTCCTGGTTAGTTGTGACAGATGTTCCTAACACCTGTCTCCTGGTTAGTTGGGACAGTGGTTACTAACAACTGTCTTGACTACTATCATCACCAGATTGTTTAGATTAAATTGGCTAAATACTGACATACTGGAGAGTCTTCACGTGAGCTTAACGTCTGTTGCTGATCAATGCATACACAGGATCAATGCGTACACAGGATCAATGTATACACAGGTTCAATGCATACACAGGATCAATGCGTACACAGGATCAATGTATACACAGGATCAATGCATACACAGGATCAATGTGTACACAGGATTACAATAAGTATGTATACGCCAGATGCTGTTTTTATAACACGAACGGGCAGCTAATTTAAAGTAAGATCGGTAGGCCTACCCAGCTCAAAATGTAGTTTAAGGGAACTGGTGATGTTGGCAAAATACAACCGAACAAAGTAGAATTTGAGCTGTATTTGAAGATAAAGCGGCAAATACAATCAGCAAATACGTAACCTTTAAGTGTTCTCACCCACGAAGTGTGTTTTTACTGTCCTTGCTAGAGCAAAAACAACTCATTTTAACAAATACTTAACAACAAATAAGTATTTGGCCCCATCACTGGAGATTTCATATCTCAAACCTAACCGGAAACAAGATGAAGTGAGAAACGACACTTGAGATGTACTATTATACTCAAAATATTTAACTTTATTAAATATTAAGACATTATTCTAATATTAAAACACTGAATCAAGTGTGTGGGGTGACTACTGCTGTTTGTGGACTGAAGCACACAACAGTTTGGTCATTCAGACAGTCACTCCTCCCACCTGTCTCCTCTAAATATGATTAAAATGTTATACACACCGGAAGAAATTATCATTTTGATTTCCCCTTATTAATGACAAAAGGTTCTAATGTAAACAATATTTAATTTCTCATACATGAACGCTGAACAAAATGTATTTAAAGTCCACTGGACCGCTAACACGAAAACCTATTTTGACTATTAATCATGGAATCCAATGAAGGCAGACAACACTCGCTTCATATTTCAACAGTGAATTATTTTCGAAACCAAATTATTTAAACAGAAAATCAACCACTATTTCATCACAAGAGAAACAAGCGGAATCCTCAACATATCGCAACCAAACTGCTCCATCAGGCAAAACAAAGTATTCTGGAATACAAAAAAAATATCACCCACTATACCTGATGAACCAGGCTGTGATTCGTAAGTCAGGCTGCGAGCAGCCGCGTCCAACAGCCTGGTTGACCAGTCCAGTAATCAAGAGGCCTGATCGACGACCGGGCCGCGGGGACATTAAGCCCCGAAACCACCTCAAGGGAAGGTAACTAAATGATGAAAACAATTTTATATTATTTTTGTATTAAAATCCAATTCTAAGATTTAATAGGGATTCTACAAATTTTTTAAAATAATGGTTGATGGAACTTTTCCAACAATACAACTGATCTAGTACGATTATTTATTTTGTCTGAAATTAAAATCTTCAAATATGCAAATTAACGATGGTGAAATATATGAGAACTGATTGATTAAACTATTACTTCCCTTTTAATAACTAACTCTATTTTAATAAAAATTAATAATAATAAATAATAATAAATAAAATAATAAATTTAATTAATTTTAATAAAATAAATAAAATAATAGTTTCTTTGTAATATTACTGTTGGAATATTTTTTGATTTGAATATTTCACTGTTTAAACAAAAATCAACTAGTTTAAACAGCTATTTTCCCCCACACTGTATGACCAACTTATCGTATGACCTTTTTTTCATTAATGCCATTATTTTTTATGTTGTGATCAGGTCTCCTCTGTTCCTTGCGTTTCTAACAGTAATTTTGTTTTAATTTATATTCAACTACAAAGTGTACATGTATAGTGGAGCAGTAAGAATGCCTTTCTTTTCTGGCCTCCAAGGACAGGATTAGAGATGTGTTAGACGTGATATAGTTTAGTGCTTAGAGATGTGTTAGACACATATAGTGTAGTGCTTAGAGATGTGTTAGACATGATATATAGTGCTTAGGATGTGTTAGACATGATATATAGTGCTTAGAGATGTGTTAGACATGATATAGAGTAGTGCCAGTGTAGTGAGAGGCTCGGATGTCTGGCTCCTCATATCCCAGTGATCTTCAGGCAGGTGAGAGGCTTGTTGGGAGTCTCTGGGCTTCACTCATTTATTCTCGCGCTCCACGAACTGGGAGTCGTGCCGGAGTGTACTACAATACTTGCCTTCTCCACTTCTCTGTTCTCCACTCCTTCTGTTCTTAACCCCCCCCTTCCCCTCCTCCGTCTCCTCATCTTCCCATCCTCTCAACCTCAACGCCCCATTCATTCGCTTCTAAAAAAGCCACTTCCAAAATTTGCGAGATGTAGATTCAGGAAGACTTAAGGAAGCGAGAAAGTTTCTCTTAAGGGTGAGGGCAGGTAGCATCTGCTTTGTGTGTGTGTGTACTCACTAGTTGTGTTTGCGGGGGTTGAGCTCTGGCTCTTTGGTCCCGCCTCTCAACCGTCAATCAACAGGTGTACAGGTTCCTGAGCCTACTGGGCTCTATCATATCTACACTTGAAACTGTGTATGGAGTCAGCCTCCCACATCATTTCCTAATGTGTGTGCGTGTGCGCGCGTGCGGGTGTGTGTGTGTGTGGTGTGTGTGTGTGTGTGTGTGTGTGTGTGTGTGTGTGTGTGTGTTGTGAACGTAAATTTCTATTGATTTTCTATAGTACAAATTGGAGTATTTTCCCCAGAGGGCTATACAGTAACTTTCAAGCAACATATTGGACCCTCCTGTGCTGCCAATAGCCGAGAAAGACCCAAAAATTCTCCAAAAGTATATTTGAAAACGCAAGAAAATTTAAATGAACTACATTTTCTTCTCACACTGGAGGGATATTCGTGAAAGCTCGCATGCGTGCATTCGGGAATGCGTCCCCTTACAGAAATAGAATAAAATTGCAGAGGCCTAGGGGTCTTGCAAGGCAGCTGCTGTATATATACAACCACTCTTGTGATCAATGTATTTCCAAAGCTGGAGAAATTACTGATCTGAAGAGCGTGCTAAGATCCTTTATTGATAGAATCCAATAAATAAAATATCTAATTTATTGGGATCGATTACAATTTTTAAACCTATATTCTCGAGAGCGCAGGAGGGAGATACATGATAATTTAAGATCACAATGACTTGAGATGGTCCAGGACGGACCGAAACGTCGCCGTCCCTTCACCTTCTAGTGTGAGGTCTGGTCAACAATGATAATTTAAACTTGGAAAATATTAGAGGGACTGGTGTCAGCTCTGCACACAGAAATAACAAGAAACCGGAGGCATGGCAGGATGTGCAAAATAACCCTGTTGAAAAGCAGAGGTGCAATAGATGCGCTGATAGACACTCTATCGACATCAAAGGCCTAAAAAACTATTCAACACTCTCCCTCTAAACATAAGTATACCTGGTCGACCTCTCACGGTGTTCAAAAGCAGAACTCAATAAACACCTCTAAAGGATACCTGATCAACCCGGCTGTGATTCAGGTCAGCTGCGAGCAGCCGCGTCCAACAGCCTCTGACCGGCCGCGGGGACGTTGTCCTCGGAATCGCTACAAGGTAGATCTATGTATTATATNGTACCTTAATCTAGCTATACATCACCTATTGAGAGTGATTGCTCAAGCATAGAGTGCCACAAAACTTCACTTCACTGGAAGAAAGGACAGCAAGAGGAGATATGATCGAAGCGTACAAGATACACAAGGCACAGAAAAAGGACAAGTGTTAAAGAGAAGCAATAGAACACAAGGGAGGGTGGGAAGTATCAGAAAAAAAAAAACTCCAGGGCATTACGACTATATAGCACTGGAAGGGGTCAGGATAAGGATTTGGGATGGGACGGGGAAAGGAATGGTGCCCAACCACTTGGACGGTCGGGGATTGAACAGCGACCTGCATGAAGCGAGACCGTTGCTCTACCGTCCAGCCAAGTGGTTGGACAGAACACAAGGGAATGGCTCAAAATGTAATATTTTGATAGTTCTAACCTACGGGGCGGCAAAAAAAATTGGGCATGAGAGCAGTTATCAAGTTTCATGAATTAAATGATAGAAGATTAGAAGTTGTGAATACAATTATCCTAAAGTGGATACGATTGAACGAATGGTACATCCAGGGATGTGACCAGTTCTTTCATGACCAGAGTTCGAGAAAATAACTACACACTACGCGCGAAAGTATGCAAGTTAGAGCATCATGTTACGACTGCTGGAAATACCATGTGAATGCTAACGATTAAATCGTGTTAGCAGAGCCTGCAAACTTTCTTCTGAACCTTGTTATAGATTCAGCTACTCGGAACAGGTTCCAAGTAGCACAGGCTATGGTGAGCCCGTAACTATCTGGCACAGGAGCGGGGCAAGGTCTCTCTGAACCTGTTGTTGTTGTTTAAGATTGGCTACTTGGAACAAAAAGTTCCAAGTAGCACGGGCTATGGTGAGCCCGTAGTTATTACTTCTGAACCGTATGGCATAATCTTATATTACACCTCTCTCAGGGACTATGTGACAGAAGTAGCCCGCGACGGAGACATGCTGAGTAAACCTACTAAAGGACATTCCGAAGTGGCAACCAGCATAACATAAACCAATGGAGGACCACTCTATCCAGGGAAACGGTTGGAAGCTTTTACTTTTCTAGAGCCTCTCCCAATTTGGACGCTTTAATATTGGCTTATTTTATTTTTGTTTTTGACTTCTGCAGACCAGCATGAGGTTAGTGACTCCCCGTTCGTGGTTCACGGACGGGGACTTACCGAGAGGGAGTAAGAGTCACTCTCACGTCACTCTTACTGTTCGTGGTTCACGGACAACCATGATGGTCACAACCCACACACTGCTCTTGTGTGGCAGTGTACAATAGAAAGTTGGATTTACATATTCATACATTGAAACATGCATACTGTCTAATGTAGTTGACTGTAACCACTGTATATATATATATAATATATATATATATATATATATATATATATTATAATATATATACTGCAACTCCATAGTCTCCTGAGACTGATGGATGCCTACTACTATATATAGAGAGAGAGAGAAAGAAGAAAATATCAAAGTGTTCAGTGAGGATCCACAAGGTCTTCTCTGAGTACTTTTATTTTCTTATCCGAGGCTATGGGTCCCTACATTTGCACCAGAGGTGGTACCCCTTCTAGGTTTATTTATAAACTAGAAGGGGTACGGTCCTATATATATATATAGGGGTGGCGGTCCTATATATATATATATATATATATATATATATATATATATATATATATATATATATACTGTACGTGCTTCAGCCTACAGTTTAGACCTATTGTCTTGTGTATGATCCTCTGTCCTGTGTGACAGTGAATCCTGAGTGACGGGACAGAGGGACGTGTAAGTGAGGTCAAATGAGAAGTGAGAGGGAGGGGAAGAGGGAGGAAGGGAAGGGAAGAGAAGGAAGGGAAGGAAGGGAAGGAAGGGAAACACAATTTTGTCCTGGACTTGTCCACCGTTCCGAGGCAGAGCAGTTGTTGTGGTGGGCCAACTATCTAAAGTATCTGAGTGTAGAGAACACAATAACAGAGTGAGTGAGTGTGAGCACCGCTGAGGCAGCTGCTCATACAACTACTACGTCGCATTTTTTTACGAAATTCATGAAAAATACAACCTATGGGTCCAAATTAAGTCACCGTAAATATTGACGTTTTCTATGCATCGGCCTCAATAGGTTAGGAGTGTTGCTTGGGTTTGGATGTTTCTGGTTTGTCACAACAGTCACATTCTTTACGGAGTGGAAGTGATGACAAAGTTTGTGTAGGTACATTAATACTTTTTTTTTACATTTAACAAATATAGTATATGGCACATAATTCAAACAGGATCTGGACCATGCGGAGGTCACTTTAACCGCAGGTTACAGTGAACCAAGACCTGTCTCCTGGGAGTACACGAAGGAACCGGTTTCCAGAACAGGCAAGTGAACTGGCTTCCAGACTGTCGGGAATTGTTGTCTGTAGTTTAAGATTCGCTACTTGGAACAAAAAGGTCCAAGTAGCACGGGCTATGGCGAGCCCGCACTACATATTTTTCCCCTAAACGAGCTAGCAGGTGCGAACATTGTTTTAGAAGAGCACAGTTGAAGGGGAAATATTTATAAAATGACCAAGAAGCAAGGACAGTTATTAAAAAATTATAGGGAGGAGGTGGAGGAAAAGAGGCGTGTATTCACCTAGTTGTGCTTGCGGGGGTTGAGCTCTGGCTCTTTGGTCCCGCTGTGTACTTGCCTAGATGAGCTTGCATGGCCGAGCGTCACCTGGCCCCTGACTTCAGATCAATTAAATCACAACTTAATGGATCTATGATAAAATATATAGACCGTACAATGGGGAACGATCCCGTGTCCCTCGAATCTGTTCTCTAATTTTTCTTATGTTTAAATGTAAGATTGGATTAAGTTAAAACTCCAATACTGGAACCAATGATCATAGAAAAAGACTTGCGTGTAAAGGGGAGTAATGTCATGATATAGGTCCAAGGATAAGAATTGGGACAGCTATTTTCCGAAGGGGGAAAGGCAGAATGCAAGAATTATTATAGAATAATGGATATGGGAAAGAGACAACTGAAGAACAGCCAGATATTAATTATTATAGTGCTCTGTATTAATACATTATACTAGTATTAATAAATAACACAATAATTAATATTATATAATTGTATTAATTATTACAGATATTACAGTGCTCTAAATATGTGAGGGGGTTACGGGGCGTCCAGAAGTGACAAGTATGAGTACAGACTCACAAGAACCACGCGGAGAAATACCTGAAAGGTAAAAGAAGGCAAATGTCTTCGCAATAAAAACAAGAAATGGTCCCAGAACAAAAAAAGTGAAAAGGTTCCAGAAGAAAGGTTCCAAGTGGCGGTCCTTAGATGTCACAAAGAGTGACGTAAGTCGTCAACATGGCTCCAGAAATGACGAAAGGTAAAACAGCTTTAAAAAGTTTAATGACAGGTTTAATGACAAAAATAGCTGGTGATTTACTGGAAAAAAAAAATATTTATCTGTTTCACAGAGTGAGTTTTGGTAGGGACGCGAGTCTTATTTTCCTCGGCGTCACCCTTTTATATGAAAGGAACCATCGGAAATGCATCCGAGGTGCCGTGTGGCTTGTCGTTTGTGTAACTACAACTACCCAAGCTTAGCGACATCAGACGTAATATAACTAACCAACTACACCACCATTACCACTACCATAACTGTGTCAAAGACCTGCATCACAACAACACCAATATCGACTTGCAGTTCAGTTGTTACCGCCAACCTCAATGGACTTTTGAAGAAGCCATAGACAGCATGCCCGTGCACTCGGCTCCAAGCTCAGATTACTGCAACTCTACATCCGTAGTGTGTTTGTACTCACCTAGTTGTACTCACTTTGTTGTGCTTGCGGGGGTTGAGCTCTGGCTCTTTGGTCCCGCCTCTCAATCGTCAATCAACAGGTGTACAGGTTCCTGAGCCTATTGAGCTCTATCATATCTACACTTGAAACTGTGTATGGAGTCAGCATCCACCACATCGCTTCCTAATTCATTCCATTTGTCAACCACTCTGACACTAAAAAAGTTCTTTCTAATATCTCTGTGGCTCATTTGGGCACTCAGTTTCCACCTGTGTCCCCTTATGCGTGTGCCCCTTGTGTTAAATAACCTGTCTTTATCAACCCTGTCGATTCCCTTGAGAATCTTAAATGTGGTGATCATGTCCTCCCTAACTCTTCTGTCTTCCAACGAAGTGAGGTTTAATTCCCGTAGTCTCTCCTCGTAGCTCATACTTCTCTGGAGCCGCATACTCCAGGATTGGTCTGACATATGTGGTATATAATGTTCTGAAAGATTCCTTACACAAGTTTCTAAAGGCCGTTCTTATGTTAGCCAACCTGGCATATGCTCTTGATATGAGCTTCTGGGGACAGGTCTGGCGTGATATCAACCCCCCCAGGTCTTTCTCTCTCTCTGACTCTTGAAGTATTTCATCTCCCAAATGATACCTTGTATCTGGTCTCCTGCTTCCTACCCCTATCTTCATTACATTACATTTGCTTGGGCTAAACTCTAACAGCCATTTGTTCGACCATTCCTGCAGCTTGTCCAGGTCTTCTTGAAGCCTCAAGCTGTCCTCCTCTGTCTTAATCCTTCTCATAACACACACACACACACACTGTGTGTGTGTGTGTGTGTGTGTGTGTGTGTGTGTGTGTGTGTGTGTGTGTGTGTTCACCTAGTTGTGCTTGCGAAGGTTGAACTCTGCTCTTTCGGTCCGCCTCTCAACTGTCAATCAACTGTTTCTACTACTACTTTTTTTCCACCCCGACACCCCCCCCCCCCAGGAAGCAGCCCGTGACAGCTGACTGTCACAGAAAAAAATTCTTTCTAATGTCTCTGAGGCTCATCTGGGTACTAAGTTTCCACCTGTGTCCCCTTGTTCGTGTCCCACCCGTGCTAAAGAGTTTGTCTTTGTTTACCCTGTCAATTCCCGAGAATTTTGTAGGTGGTTATCATGTCTTCCCCTTACTCTTCTGTTTTCCAGGGATGTGCCGTTCAGCTCCCTTAGCCTTTCCTCGTAGCTCATACTTCTCAGTTCCGGGAATAGTCTGGTGGTTCACCTTTGAATCTTCTCTAACCGTGTCTTGTGTTTAACTTGGTATGGATTCCAGCTGGAGCTGCATACTCTAGGATTGGTCTTACATAAGTGGTATACAAGGTCATGAACGATTCCTTACACAAGTGCCTAAAGGCAGTTCTTCTGTTGTCCAGTCTAACATATGCCGCTGATGATATCATTTTGATGTGGGCCTCTGAGGACAGGTTCGGTGTGATGACAACCTCCCCCCCACAGATCTTTCTTCTATTTGACTCTTGCAGGATATCACCTCCCAGATGGTACCTTGTGTTCAGCCTCCTGCTCCTTCGCCTAATTTCATTACTTTACACTTTCCTGCGTTGAACTTTAGTAGTCATTTTCTAAACCATTCCTCCAGTTTGTCCAGGTCATCCTGTAGTCTCTGTCTATCTTTATCTGTCTTGATTCTTCCCATACTTTTTGCATCATCA
>WNGS01163519.1:2135339-2146832 GCA_020271785.1 Procambarus virginalis | reverse complement strand
CTGTATCAAAGGCTTTTTGGCAGTCCAGAAATATGCAGTCTGCCCAACCATCTCTGTCCTGTCTTATCCTCGTTATTTTATCATAGAATTCCAGAAGGTTTGTTAGGCACGATTTCCCTGTCCAGAACCCATGTTGATGCTTGTTCACAAACATAATGTTCTCCAGGTGTGCAACCAGTCGTAGCCTAATTATTCTTTCCAGTAGTTTTACAGGGGATGCTTGTCAGTGATACAGGTCTATAGTTAAGTGCCTCCTCCCTATCGCCTTTCTTGAAGTTCGGCACGACATTTGCCTTCTTCCAGCAACTAGGCAATTCACCCGACATAAGAGACTCATTAAAGATCATTGCCAGAGGCACGCTGAGGGCCTGCGCTGCTTCTTTAGTATCCACGGTGATACTTTGTGTTGGTCTTACTGCTTTAGATGCATCTAGAGTTGTCAACTGTTTCATTACCTCCTCTTATCTTCTACTGGTCGCCTCTATATTGGATAGTCTTTCATCTAGGGTAACCCCTTCCCAATCAATGGGAGCTGCTCGGGCTCGGTAGTGAACACTCCATGGAAACTGTCATGCAGTGCCTCACAGATTTCCTTGTCACTTTCAGAATATGCCCCCTCTGCCTTCCTTTGCCTTGTCACTTGGTCGTTCACTGACATTTTTCTTCTTATATGACTGTGTAGTAGCTTAGGTTGTTTTTTCGCCTTGATTGCAATATCGTTCTCATAGTCCATTTCCGATGTACCGTCTGATGTTATTGTAATCGTTCCTAGCTCTGTTGCATCTGATCCTGTTGATCCTCTGTCCTTTGTCTTCTGTATTTCCTCTACTCCCGCCTCCTGGCCATTTTTGCTTCCTGACACTGTCTATTAAACCATGGGTTATTATATTCCTTCTTATTTTTCCCTTTACTGTGGTATAAATCTCTCTTCGGCCTCTTGGCATTTCTGCACGACTAGGTCCATCATATCTTGGACTGTTTTTCCTAGCTAATTTCTTCCTCCTCACTGCACTTCTCCCAGATATAGGTCCCTTATCCTCCTATAGTCCAATTTCCTGTAGTCAACATCTCCTTTGCCCACCGATCTCGTTTCCCATGGTCACAAGTTTGAATTCCATATAGTAGTCAAAGACTAGGAACAATGGGCACTGGCTCCTAGAGGTATTTCATGCTCCAAAATTCTCGATATCTTCTACGTTCTGGGTGAAAAATCAGGTATAATAGGTCGGTGCATCTCCTCCTCTTTCCCTTGTGTCTTCCTTCACGTGCTGTGTTAGGAAATTGCTGTCTATAACATTCTAATTTTGTCCCCACGTTTGTCCCCCCTCCATGGGGATTCTCTTGATTCCCAATTTATCTCTCCATGAGTTAGGTCCCCCATGATCAGCCGCTTCGTCTCTCATTCTGTGGGCTAGTGTTGCTAGCCTTCTGCAGTTCATCTATGTCGCCTTGTTGTTGTCATCATACTCCTGCCTTGGGTTCTTCTACTTGTTTGGTGGGGATTGTAGATTACCTAAGATCACAATTTCCTCCCATCTACTGTCAAGTCCATGTATGAAGCTTGTGTATGAAGCGTGGCGTGCGTGCGTGCGTTGTGTGTGTGTGTGTGGGGTGTGTGTGTGGTGTGTGTGTGTGTGTGTGTGTGTTGTGTGTGTGTGTGTGTGTGTGTGTGGTGTGTGGTGTGTGTGTGTGGTGTGTGTGTGTGTGTGTGTGGTGTGTGGTGTGTGTGTGTGTGTGTGTGTGTGTTGTGTGTGTGTGTGTGTGTGTGTGTGTGTGTGTAGTGTGTGTGTGTGTGTGTGTGTGTGTGTGTGTGTGTGTGTGTGTGTGTAGTGTGGTGTGTGTGTGTGTGTGTGTGTGTGTGTGTGTGTGTGTGTGTGTGTGTGTGTGTGTGTGTGATGTGTGGTGTGTGTGTGTGTGTGTGTGTGTGTGTGTGTGTGTTGCACGTTATCAGGAGCCTGGTAACTGCTGTGTCTGCTCCACCAACCACCCACCGCCGGCAGGAGAGGTCACCGAGTGAACGCCCTGACGGTAATGTCTACTGGTGGGGTATGTCTCTGTCTGCTGCCGCCTCCCACCCCCCCACCCCCAGGGCACGGTCTCCCACCCCTCTCCCAGGGGCACGGTCTCCCACCCCCCACCCCCAGGGCACGGTCTCCCACCCCCCACCCCCAGGGGCACGGACTCCCACCCTCTCCTAGGGGCACGGTCTCCCACCCCCCCCCCCCAGGGCACGGTCTCCCACCCTCTCCCAGTGTATAATCATACAACTACACTTATTCAAGGATCAAATCTTACCGTATCTTGAAGACCCTCCTGTATTACCTCTGAGAAAACTAACTGAAGCTAAAGTGAAGCCTTGAACATAAAACCACTGAAACACCAGACTACAAGACCAAGCCACCACGATGTGCAAGATGATCGAAGACGTTAGAAGAGCCCTATGCTAGAAAGATTACTCCTAAACAAGATGCACTTCCAAGAGATTGGAAGTGCATCTCGTATTTCTTGAGGCACCGCACAATTGGAAGTGCTGTGGCCCAAGAGACTGGATCTGTCCGAGAGCAACAAATAATACATGATTCCACAATACATGATTCCAACACAAAATAAACCAGACAAACCCCTCACAGAAAAAAATCAATAAACTGTTACAAAAATATGACCCTTTTCAAACAACTGATGCCAGGCCAATAATGATACTTTTGACACACTAGCGCTCTCTAGGGTGGAATATTGCTGCACAATAACAGCCACATTGAAAACTGCAGAAATTCTGGAGACCTGACCTGGACTGGAGACCTGGAGATCATGCAGAGGTCTTCAGTGTGGTCCCAATCTAAATTACTGGGACTGCTTAAAATGTTGAAATCTGAATTCTCTAGAGCGCAGGCGGGAGAGATGCATAGTAATTTACCTTTAGAAAATATTAAAGGGATTGGTTCCAAATCTGCACATGGAAATAACTCCACAAGAGACATTGAGACAAGGACGTACGGTAGGAAGTGCAACAACAGCCTCCTTGAAAAGCAGAGGTGTAATAAGAACGCTGAAAGAGAACTCAGTCAACATCAAGGCCTTTCATTACTTTACCTCTAAACATAAGATGCATAACTAGCTAACGTTTCACAGTGTTCAAAAGGAAACTTAATAAACAATTCCAAATGATGTTTGATTAACCAGGCTGTGATTCATACGTCAGGTTGCGAGAAACTACATCTAACCGCAACCAGAAGGCCTTGTCAGAGACGGGGCCGCGGGGACGTTGATCCTCGGAACCAACCGAAAGTATCCCAAAATAATCAGCAAAATAGAGCAAGTTTAATTACCAAATTCACACATCATGTTAGCAAGTCAGACAGCCCGCATGCTATCATAATTCAAACTATAATCCACATTTCTACATCTACTCCTTCACCTGGACAAAAAGAAAATATGCTTGATACTACTTGATGGGGTTCTGGGAGTTCTTCTACTCCCCAAGCCCGGCCCGAGGCCAGGCTTGACTTTTGAGAGCTTGGTCCACCAGGCTGTTCTTGGAGCGGCCCGCAGGGCCACACAAACACCACCGCCCGATTGGTCCGGCATTTTTTTTTAGAAAACACCTAGTTTTTTCTTGAAGATGTCCACGGCTGTTTCGGCAATATTTCTTATAGTTGCTGGGAGGACATAGAACAACCGTGGACCTCTGATGTTTATACAGTGTTCTCTGATTGTGCCTATGGCACCTCTGCTCTTCACTGGTTCTATTCTGCATTTTCTTCCATATCGTTCACTCCAGTACATTGTTATTTTACTGTATAGATTTGGGGCCTGGCTCTCCAGTATTTCCATGTGTATATTATTTGGTATCTCTCGTCTCCTTTCTAGTGAGTTCATTTGGAGAGTTTTGAGACGATCCCAATAATTTAGGTGCTTTATCTCGTCTATGCGTGCCGTATATGTTCTCTGAATTCCCTCTGTTTCAGCAATCTCTCCTGCTCTGAAGGGGGAAGTGAGTACTGAGCAGTACTCGAGACGGGACAACACAAGTGACTTGAAAAGTACAACCATTGTGATGGGATCCCTGGATTTGAAAGTTCTCGTTATCCATCCTATAATTTTTCTGGCTGACGCGATATTTGCTTGGTTATGCTCCCAAAACGTTAGGTCGTCGGACATCATTATTCCCAAATCCTTGACATGCTGTTGCCCTACTATGGGTAGATTCGATTGTGTTTTGTACCCTGTATTATGTTTAAAGTCCTCATTTTTGCCGTACCTGAGTACCTGAAATTTATCACTTAAATATCATGTTATTTTCTGCTGCCCAATCGAAAACTTTGTTAAGTATCTGCTTGTAGTTTTTCAATGTCTTCAGCAGAGAGACCTTGGCCTCTCAAGTGGCTATTAGAATTCAACTCTAGCACGTGCGAAGTAATGAAGCATGGGCAGAACACGAACAAGGAGATACAGATGGAAAGGAAATACCCAAATGAGCCACAGAAACATTTGAAACAATTTATTCAGGGCCAGAGTAGTGAACAATATGAATGCACTAAGAAAGTGTAGTAGAGGAGGCAGACTCTATACACAGCTTTAAATGTAGATAAGACAGCCAATTAAGCTCTAGAACTCTCACAGCCCCGCTCCTGTGCCAGGTAAGTCCACTACGGGCTCACCATAGCTGAATCTAAGACAACAACAGTTCTGGAAGCTATATACAGTTACCAGTCGGTCAAGTGTAGAGAGGCGGGATCCAAGAGCCGTGGCTCATCCCCTGTAAATGCAACTAGGTGAGTACAATTACGCGAGTATCTCTCCATCCCTACTCCTCTCCCCCCCTCCCCCCCAAAAAAAACGCAGCCTAGACAATACCCTCCCGACAATCACCCTTTCCAACAATTTGCCAGCCCGACCCGTTCCCTCCCCCCGGGCTGCCTCGCCCTCACCCCGAGCTAATGGCTTCCTCCGCCTGGCCCGGATATGTCCCCGCCCTTCACCCCGTCACCCCTGTTCCCGAGGGCTCGGCCCCGCCGCCGCCCGGAGCAAGGTGCTAACCTTTCCCTGCCCCGCCACCACCCTCCTCCGCCACCTCACGAACATTACCTTCTGCTGCATGTTGTTGCTGTTGTTTCAGATTTAGCTACTCAGAACGAAGTGTCCATGTAGCACGGGCTATGGTGAGCCCTTCTGCTGCAGTCTTTGCTTGCTTACCTAGTTGTGCTTGCCGGGGTTGAGCTTCGACTATATGGTCCTGCCTTTTAAATTCCCGGTTAACTGGTGTACAAGTTCCTGAGCCTATTGGGCTCTATCGTATCTAAATATGAAACTTTATACGGAGTCTGCCTCCGTCACCTCGCTTTTTAGTGCATTATATTTGTTAACTCGAATGGAGATAACTTCAAGCTCCTTCGCTATGGAAAAAAGTGAAAATCAAAACGGAAACCACATATAAAATGCTGTCAAATCATATTACAGAACGAACAAGCAATGTAAAGAGATCTGGGAGTTATCACGTCACGGCTAACATAAGAACCTACATTTTTAAAGGAGGTTCTTATGTTAGCTAATCTCTCATATGCTGCTGATGATAACCTGTTGATGTGTGCTTCATGAGATTTGATAGTATTGTGTGATATCATTTCCTAAATCCTTCTCTGTCCATTCATTGAAACAGTTGGTTCATGTCATCTTGTAGTCATTTGCTGTCTTCCTGTCTTAACTTTCTGGTAATTCTCCTGTTTCCAGTAACCTAATATATATATATACATCAAAGACAGAGGCAAACATAGTGCTTCTGCTCCTTCTTTTAGTATCCACGGTGAGATTATTTCTAGAGCAATAGCCTTTCTCACATCTAGTTCCAGCAGATGCTTCCTTAACTCAGCACTGGAAATAAATTCCTCTAGTTATGCTTGGTTTAACGCTGCCTCGTTTCACTTCAGGTATTTCTCCTTGTTCTATTGTTAAGACTTCCTAGAATATTTTTTTTGAGTTCCTCCCACTCTGTGTCATTCTTAGTGAGCCTGTTCTCCCCCTTTCTCAATTACATTAATTTTTCCATCACTGCTATTTTTCTCCTGATGTGGCTGTGAAGCAGTTTGGATGGGGGTAGTGACTTTATTTACTATATCGTTTTCTTACTGCTTCTCTTCTTACACTGAGATGCTCATTCCTGGCCCTCTGGTATCTTCCCCCTGCTCTCTATTGTACTGTTATTCCTGAAGTTTATCCGTGCCCTTGAACTTAGTTGTATTGCCTCCTTACGTCCCTGATTAAACCATTTGTTCCTCATTTTCATTTATTTTTTTCTTTTGGACCGAGACAAACTTGTAATCCATCATGACTTGTTCAGCCTTTTCGCAAAGTTCTGTTTTTCCCATGGTATTTGTATTAGGAATTTTATTTCCCCGTAATTTCCTCTTCGGTATATCAGCCTTTGATTTTCTGGTCTGTTCCTAGCGCAAGTTATCCCTACATCCGGAGTCTGGCAGTGCAGACTGCCTATCACGTGCCTCTGTATGACTAACCATCCTGTGTGATGGGGATTTTATAGCATCACCTAGTTAGCTTTTTTGACACACTGTACTCCATTTCATATAGTCTAGGGTAGCTGCACTAATGCTGATGTGCCTCATGTATTAATAAAAAAAAAGACTGACACAGGAATCGGTAAAAGTCCCAGAGAGCGGAATGAGGGACAACTGAGATGAACTAATGTGCAAGTGAACATCTTGGGGAAATATCTCCAAAGCCAACTTCATCATACGATACAACGTAAAACGGCAGCCAGGGCTTGAAGCAAACGATAAGGAAGCAATAGAAGTACTGGAAAGGAATATCAATACCAGGATCAGGAGTACACATTAATCAAATTCAACAGCAACGAGGAAACGAGCACAATCCTGTTGGGTTAAAATTTCTATCACTCACAAAGTGTAATAAAAAAAATTACGCAAAGTGATCTAACTCCAAAGACACCAAAGTAAGAGGATCATACCATTCGGCAACGAATTCATCCTCTAATGGAAAGTAACAAAAAAAAATTATTGAGGGTAAAGGTTGGACAATGGGCAAGTTTCACATCAGGTGTCCATCGAGAAACCGCTTTCGTGTTTCAAGTGTCACAGGTTCGACGTACGCAAGCCCTCAGAGGAAAATGTGGAGTGTGTTCCAAACATCCCCCGACATCAGAATGCATGGAAAAAGTCAACAAAGGAGAAGCGGACACTGTCTCATGTTGGAGCTGCTCCGCTGGCCATTATACACGGAACAGGTCATGCTGAGCCAGGCCAAAAAATACAGGCAAAAAAAAGGAGATGAACGAGGAACAAAACATACCAGCACCTAAACACGCACACTCGTAATGGACAGCTGCACACAGCAGGCCACCCTCGAGCTGAGTCAGCAACAGAGTAAGCACCACCTCTGATCACTAGGAATGGATAGATCAACAGTTCTCTAATCCTGGATCAAGCAACGCTAGTAAAACTTGGCAGCAAAGAAGGAACAGAAATATTAGCAGTAACTGCATCAAGTATACAAAACGTTGATTTCCCAGCTTTAAGGCTGGGAAATCAGCCTACAGCCTACAGCGGCAGAGTACAATTCTACAAAAAAAAAAAAGAGAATTCGTCGTGAACAAGATACCAGCCCCAGCTCACAATTATGATATCACATTAACCTCGCTTAAACTTTAAAGATGTCATAAACACATGTACTCAACCTCAGGTCTAGACTTCTGAATTCACATATTTATCCAGAATTGCTGATCATCTGTATCTGCTACTGAACGGCCTACATTCCTGCTCCCAACTCATATTTTACACAACAACCTCTCCTTTAGAGATGTTAATTTATTCATTGTCTCTTGGCCTATAACGAGTTAATTATTCCATAACAAACATGGCAAGAGAGGACAGGAAGCAGTAAGCAGGAGAGTCGACAGCACCAACTGTGGCAGCGCTGGCGGCAACATAGATAAGAGATATACAATTATCTGATTCCGAGGATAATGATCCCACGGCCCGGTCACTGACTAGGCCTCCTGATTGTTGACCTGATCAATTACAAGCTGATCAGCTTTAATTGATTGTTGGCTATGGACGTCGCCAGACGTAGCCTCCTGATTGTTGGCCATTGACGTAGGAATCACTGCCTGGTTGAACGGGCGACAGCATCAGCATCAAGATAGATCACTACAAGCATCAGCAGCATCATTCACTCTATAGGAGATACAGCATTAGGGAACATTATGCAGACGATAGTGTTAAATGATTTATGGATCACCTCCTCCATGGGGATTAAATACATATTTAACTAATAAATTGAGCAGGTGGAAATTAATTCAAGGGAGGTTATGCAAGGCTGTGTGTTGTAGTAGTGCATGTTGGAGTAGATGCACGAGCTTATATTTATACACCCACATAGATGTATTTCTTGGGTGAAGCGGCAGCTCTTAAGCCCCGCCTTTTCCGCTATCGGTCGATTAATGCAATAACTTCCTTAACTCGCGTTGCTTGTCATATTTTCTTTGGAAACTGTTTAACAGAATAACGACCAGAAAAAAAAGACCTGGGAAGGATCCTGTAGGAAGATCTGAACTTTGGTGAACGCAACTATGCGACAATCTGATAAAGCTGTCAGAGAGATAGTTGGGAGGATAGCAGGAACTGCCAGATGAACAGAGGGATAGCAAATTCTGCCAGAAAGATAACAGGATCGATTGTAAAATCCTTTCAAGCAAGGAATGATATGCCACTGAAGCTATTCAAAGTACCCGTACTCTCAAAGCACCTGTCGCCTCTCAGAACGGAACATTACCAAATATTCAAGCGCTCACAAACATCATCGGAGATTCGAACTAGGTCCTCAAAAGTACGAGTGTTGCCCTGCCAACCAAAGCATAGACACAATAAGGATCTGAGAAGTACCCAACTGATACCCAACGTCGACTTTCAAGTTTCCTTGGATCACACATAAGTTATCAGGGTGTTTTTCGCCTCCTACATTCTTGTCTTACAAGATGCATTTCACAATACCATGAGTAATGAAGCTGTTCGCTTCTAAATATACAATGAACTTTCCTCGACCGTATAAATTCAGTTTTTACAATACAGAAAGCACCTGTACTCTTAATCAGCACCGCTCCTGTGCCAGGTAAGTCCACTACGGGCTCACCATAAACCGTGCTACTTGGAACTTGTTCCGAGTAGCTGAATCTATAACAGCAACAACTCTTTAAGCTGTACCTGCTGCAGCCAAATACATAACATATATAACCTAGCTAGATAAAATATAAAAGACTGACTTCACACCTGAAAACTGGAATAATTCCTTAAAAAAACGATACCATAACCCTCAATAGACAGAAGGCGTACAACAAGTACCTTAAGAAAAACGTAAAAAAAATCACTATATTATCAAATTCGAGGATTTTTACTTCAAATCATAGAGCGAGGTTTCGTGTTATTTTGACCATTAAAAACGCATATGAAAATGTTGTTTCCAATACAAATGATATAAATCAATGTGTTTCATTAGAATTAACTAAAATGTTCTTGATTAAGAGGCCGACGCCTTCACTGTTAACACCTCTGGGGACGGTCAGATCTTATACAAGACTTTGTATAGGATTTGACCGATCAGGGAAGCTGGTTCTCGAGCCCGTCCTCAGGGGAAGTAGATTACTTGCCATGAGACACCAAACCCATTCTCACACCAACTGGATAGTTATCTAGTGTGATGGTGATAGTTAATAGATATTTGTGATGGTCTGAAAGCATATTAAGGTTTGTCTCCTTGTATCTTGAGGTTATCTTGAGATGATTTCGGGGCTTAGCGGCCCGGTCCTCGACCAGGCCTCCTTTTTGTTACACCTCTCTCTTCCTCCCCCCCCCCCCCCGAGGAAGCAGCCCGTAGCAGCTGACTAACACCCAGGTACCTATTTACTGCTAGGTAACAGAGGCATCAGGGTGAAAGAAACATTTTGCCCATTTGTCTCTGTCTCCACCGGGAATCGAATCCGGAATCTTAAGACTACGAATCCGAAGCGCTGTCCACCCAGCTGTCAGGCGCCTATTATAGTCTACAACATTTTGTCAACAATACGGTAGTCATCTACTTGTAAACTGGCAAGTGAACCTTTTTCCTAAACAGAGAATATTTTCAAGTTATAACTTTATTGTTAATCATTGGTTTAAAAGTTTACAAATCATTGGTTTAAAATTTAAAAATCTATCTTAACTCGTTTTCTTTGAGATGGTCTCAAGAATATGTTTTTTCTGTAAATGAAATTCTAGGGGATACTCAAATAGTTTTCACTGTTCATATTTCCCGTTTGAGAATAACACACTGTATTAACGTAACTAAATCTACCGAAACCTAACATAATCTACCCTTGACCTAACCATGGATAGGGAGCAGATAATACCATTAATTACATAGTGGTTTTGAAGTAACTGTCTCGAGGATACCTCCTCCCTGAGGACAGGTTGCATTTTCCAATTTTCAAACTGTATATATATCTATTTAGTTAGGGTGTGTTAGCTTAGGTTTGCTAAGTTAGGCTAGGTTTGGCTAGCTTGGACTAGGCTGGGCTCGGGTTAGGTAAGTTTGTTCGACTTGATCACTTGTTGGTTGAAGATATAGTCAAGGCTATTACATGGGACTGTAGATATACTTAAGATTGCTTCTTGGGTTTTATTGAGTGAGGTAACAAGGTGTGTCCAGGACAGAGGTCCTACCTGTTCTGGTCGTGGCTAAGTACTGCCTACCCTCACTCTGGCAGGCACCCACCGACTCTATGAGTTATGACGTCATGGGCCTACTGCCCTTGTGATTGGCTACACTCCAACCGTCTACAATTTGAAGGCTGACAAGTTTTAAAATCCGTTGACGAACCGTATTGCATAAAATGTGACTTGGATCCGACGTTTTCACTGGACTTATATATATATATATAATATATATATATATATATATATATATATATATATATATAATATATATATATGTCGTACCTAGTAGCCAGAACGCACTTCTCAGCCTACTATGCAAGGCCCGATTTGCCTAATTAGCCAAGTTTTCATGAATTAATGTTTTTCGACTACTAACCTACCTAACCTAACCTAACCTAACTTTTTCGGCTACCTACCTAACCTAACCTATAAAGATAGGTTAGGTTAGGTTAGGTAGGGTTGGTTAGGTTCGGTCATATATCTACGTTAATTTTAACTCCAATAAAAAATTGACCTCATACATAATGAAATGGGTAGCTTTATCATTCATAAGAAAAAAAATTGAGAAAATATATTAATTCATGAAAACTTGGCTTATTAGGCAAATCGGCCTTGCATAGTAGGCTGAGAAGTGCATTCTGGCTACTAGGTACGACATTATATATATATATAATAATATATATATATTATATATATATATATATATTATATATATAATATATATATATATATATATATATATATATATATTCTATATTATATATATATCTATATA
>WNGS01163519.1:2078397-2090734 GCA_020271785.1 Procambarus virginalis | reverse complement strand
AACTGTAGACTAGTTGCGTCCGTCTCAGCAGCCTGTAGTGGTTGGTAGATTATTCGCCGAGTCGTTTTCTTGACTCCAGGAGACCTCCTTGCACTCTTTTCTTCCGATGCCACACCAGATGGTCTCATAATGAGCCTCCAGTGACCACCTCTCACAGGTCTAGACTCCAGTACTGCCTCCTAAAGTTCCTAGATACACCCAGCTAAGACGTCCCTCTTTGCGGTTCAAACTTCGACTTGTGGGAATGACGAGTGACGTGACCAGTCACCTTGAAGTCCTGGGTCACAGTGACACCTTGCCGCTTCCCGGGCGCTTACGTCATGTCAGGGCGCTCCCTGATTGGTCACGGCCCAACGCCCAGCCAATCACAATCTCTACATCCGGGAACTCAGCGCCCTCACGTCCAGAGAATTTTGGGCGGGAAATATATCTCCTGGGCCCCGGGTTGACCCGCCATCTTTGATGCAGAGACTAATTCTTGCCTCCTCCCCACCGAAGTTAAAACTGCAATAATTCAAAATTTTGGCTTCTCGCCTCCCTCTGAGTACAATAAAACGAAATTAGATATCTTGTAGACCAGCGGTCGCCAACTTTTCGGACCTCACGGACCACTAAATTCATAATTTTAAATTCAGCAGACCACTAATATGATCCCGGGGACCACTAATTTATATCCCGTGGACCAGTAATAAGGACTTATCTCAAACAGTCATTTTTATTAAAGCAATTACTTGCTTTTGCATATTTTCACGCATTTTTTTTTAAATAATCAAGTGGTTTCCTAGCTAAATCCGGGTGTTTTAACTGCATGTGTCTTTCGAGTCTCGACGGTTTCATGGCATCATTGGACAAGCTCTCAGAACACACAACACAGAGCGTTCAATCCCCGACCGTTCAAGTGGTTGGGCACCATTCCTTCCTCCCGTCCCATCCCAAATCCTTATCCTGATCCCTTCCAAGTGCTATATAGTCATAATGGCTTGGCGCTTTCCCTGATAGTTCAATTCAATTCAATTCTCTCCGTCTCCAGTTGGAATCTTCTTCCTTCCTGAGGAGGACTGTGGAGGCTCTGAACCATTGATCAGCTCACGGTTAAGTCAAGTACACATATTATTATTGTTACTATTATCATTAGTAACATTATCTTTGTAGTACTAAAAAAATGCATTTTTTTAAATCTAAATTTTTTTTTGTATGAAATTTGAAATATTCCTTTGGTTTCGGATCTGAAACCAAACAAGAAATGATAATTATTAAAGTCAAACTATTTGATGCCATTAAATATAACAGTTAAAGAAATACAGTTACATACAATGCGCAAATAAAATAAAACATTCAGAATATAATAATTTCTTATAATATTATTTGTGTTATTATTAATAAAACATAAAATGCAAATAATGTCAAGATTTTCTGCGGACCACAAAAATTTTTCTCACGGACCACCGTGTTCTAGAGTATGTAAAAAGTCACTACGGGCTCACCATAGCCCGTGCTACTTGGAACTTTTTGTTCTAGGTAGCAAATCTTTAACAACAACAACAACATAGAGTATGTACCAGTGGGAGTATGACTCTTACTAGGTGGGAGAGGAGTGTATCTTGCCGGTCCACGTAACAAGTGCCAAACAAAAGTAATCCGTCAAACAAACTTTCTGTCAAACAGAATGCAGAGTTACGTTCAATTAAAGCAGATCAAGTCCAAGTGCAGTGAAAAGCTCTGTACCCCAGGACACAGTCCTTGCCCCGCTGTTATTTCTCAGTCTTATCTTGGATATATACAAAAATACTAGTCAGAGCTTCGTGTCATCCTTTGCAGATGAAACAAAATACGAGAAAGGTATCAAATAATATAAACATGGAAGATACTGGAAGGTCAGGTGTCAAATTTGCACAGTAGAATAACATACTGGAGCGAAAGATACGGAAGGAAATGCAGAATAGAGCCAGTGAAGAGTAGAGATACCATAGACAATCAGAGAGCACTGTCTGAACATCCAGAGGTCTACGGCTGTTCAACACCCTCCTAACAACCATTAGAAATATTGCTGGAACAATGGTGGATGTATTCAAGAGGCACTTAGATAAGTTCTTGCAAGAAGTGCCGGACCAACCAGGCTGTAGTGGATATGTGGGCCTGCGGGCCCGCAGTCTGTTGGACCAAGTCATCACAAGTCGACTCGGGAGTAGAACTCCCTGAACTCTCTCCAGGTAAGAGATATAATTTTGACACGAACATCTAATCGACATACTAAGAAAAAAATTATATTAGTTACAACACTTAAACGAAAACTGTTGGAGATTTAAGACCGTATGACACGAACATGACGGACGAATGACAGCCTGAAGGCTTCATAATCGACAGTTATACTTGAACAACGGTCTCTCTTCTCGCAGATCGGCGTTCGATCCCCGATGGTCCAAGCAGTTGGGCATCATTCCTTCACTCCTGATTCCAGTTCCATATCCTCGTATCCCTTCGAAGCGCTATTTTTACATACTGGATTGGGACTTCCTCCTGATAATTATTTTACCTTCTTGAAGGCGGTCCGGTAACGAAAATCCGTACAGACGGATGAAAGGGCCGAAGAAAGGACGGGCAGTCGGATAAACGAACCTCCCCCCCCCTTACAAGCCGTCATGTATCTGTGGCAGGCGGCAAAAAAAATCCTACTCATCTGACCTTGACTTCAAATTGGAGCCATCACCACTGTACCACGGTCATTAAGCAAAAATTGAATATGAAAACTTGATCTTGATCGCGACGGATGATGGACCGCGACGGAAGATGGACCGTGACGGATGATGGACCGCGACGGATGATGGACCGCGACGGAAGATGGACCGTGACGGATGATGGACCGCGACGGATGATGGACCGCGACGGAAGATGGATCGTGACGGAAGATGGACCGCGACGAAAGATGGACCGCGACGGAAGATGACCGCGACGGATGATGGACCGCGACGGATGATGGACCGCGACGGAAGATGACCGCGACGGAAGATGACCGCGACGGAAGATGACCGCGACGGAAGATGACCGCGACGGAAGATGGACCGCGACGGAAGATGACCGCGACGGAAGATGACCGCAACAGAAGATGACCGCGACGGAAGATGACCGCGAGAGAAGATGACCGCGACGGGAGATGACCGCGACGGAAGATGACCGCGACGGAAGATGACCGCGACGGAAGATAACCGCGACGGAAGATGACCGCGACGGAAGATGACCGCGACGGAAGATGACCGCGACGGAAGATGACCGCGACGGAAGATGGACCGCGACGGAAGATGACCGCGACGGAAGATGACCGCAACAGAAGATGACCGCGACGGAAGATGACCGCGAGAGAAGATGACCGCGACAGAAGAGGACCGCGACGGATGATGACCGCGACGGAAGATGACCGCGACGGAAGATGACCGCGACGGAATATAAGACGCTTGAGGACGGGGGAATTAATTATTTTTTTGTTCAAGATCCATCGGCTTCTCTGCCACGTCCAATTAGTACTAGAAACCATTTTGTTATAATTAACATTAATTAGATAGAACAGCCGAGCTTCAAATGCTAGACAAAAAGGTATATTCCTAATTATATATACGAAAAGAATAAATATTAATTATAAATCCTTCAAACATAAATGAATAGCCTGTATATATTATTTAAATCTTCAGCGGCCAGTCTAATCAGCCACCAAATGTAGGCAGGCAGGCAGGTTGGCAAGCAGGCAGATTGGCTGGCAGGCTGGTTGGCTGGCAGGCAGGTTGGCAAGCAGGCAGATTGGCTGGCAGGCTGGCTGGCTGGCTGGCTGGCTGGTAGGCAGGCAGGTAGTCAAGCAGGCAGACAGGCAGGCAGGCAGGCAGGCAGGCAGGCAGGCAGGCAGTCAGGCAGGCAGGCAGACAGGCAGGCAGGCAGGCAGACAGGCAGGCAGGTAGGCAGACAGGCAGGCAGACAGGCAGGCAGTCAGGCAGGCAGGCAGACAGGCAGGCAGACAGGCAGGCAGTCAGGCTGACAGGCAGGCAGGCAGGCAGGCAGGCTGGCAGGCAGGCAGGCTGACAGGCAGGCAGGCTGACAGGCAGGCAGGCAGGCAGGCAGGCAGGCAGGCAGGCAGGCAGGTGTTCTTCAAAAACCTTCAATAATCACATGCTGACCTTGAGCGAGCAACGTATCTGCGTAACTTAAAGCGTAACTGAAGGTTGACCTCTTGAAAATGTGTACTTGTTTCCTTACCCGAGTCAGACCAAACTTTCTGTACCAACCAGAATACAGGCTTGACATAAAATGTATTAAGCATGTATTAGATTGTTTTACTGCACCTTATGTCCATCTATTCACGCTTTGTGTATTAACAAAATACTGTTTCCGTGATCCTCCTTGAAGCTTGGATAATAAAGGCACATAATTACCTTGTTTCAATGAGCCTGTTTGACAGGAAAACGGGGATTCATCCTGGCGTGTGAAAGTCGGCGAAATTGTTGGATTACCCTAGAAAACAGGGTCATTGGAAGATGACTCGTGGAGTGGTACAACCTCTCTTACGGCCTGTCACCTCAAGATGGAAGCAAGAATACCAAAGGTGACAAAGCCATTCTTCGTGGAGGTAATGGCGAGCATTCCATACCCCGTTGTGTGGAAGAAAGAATAAATAGCTGGGACACACGAGTTACATCACTGAAGAGGATCCCCACAAGCTGTGGGGGACCTTCCCTTGACCTTGAGGTTACCTTGAGGTGCTTCCGGGGCTTAGCGTCCCCGCGGCCCGGTCATCGACCAGGCCTCCTGGTTGCTGGACTGATCAACCAGGCTGTTGGACGCGGCTGCTCGCAGCCTGACATATGAGTCACAGCCTGGTTGATCAGGTATCCTTTGGAGGTGCTTATCCAGTTCTCTCTTGAACACTGTGAGGGGTTTGCCAGTTATGCCCCTTATGGGAGAAGGATCTTTCTCCCTACAACCTGAGAAAGATTCAAAAGTGGAATTCCTCCTTAGAGCCAAGCACCGGAGACACTGGGAGAGGCTCTGGTTGGGGCGTAATGAGGAATTCGTGCCGTCAAGATCACAGCTGGCAGGCGGCCGTCTTCAAAGGCGAAATGTAAAAGGCTAAACTTCCCTGAACGCCCTTCAACTGCCATGTGCAACTCAGCAATTCTCTTGCACAGTGTTACTGGTTACCTAGATATTATACTGACATTATTGTATTTTTACTCCTTTGCAGTGCCAGATGTAAGTGTGATTAACTCTTTCATAAGAGATATTGAGTGCTCATGATTGTAATCCAGTCACCTAACTTAGCAGGCAAGCAGGTTAGTTATTATACTGCTTGATAATGAGAATATACTTTTTAAGTAATAGTAATATCTCCTCGCAGACATATTAATATAGGATAAAACTCACACTTGTATACATGTGTGGGTTCTTATCCTTTCCAATATAATTTTTGTTACGATACATTTCACTACCATCTCATATTCACAGCTGATATTTCCTGTGTTTATTTTTAGTCTCTAGCTAAGCGTGACGTAGCGCCAACAGCGTGTGATTTATCAGCATTTTATGTCATTCAATACACAAGGAAATCACAGTAACGTGATATATTTACAAAATAATTAGAGCAGGACTGGGGGACTGAACCGGCTCCCGGGGTAACCTCAGACGCGCGCCTTAACTTATTTTTACTGCTAGAATCCACTCAGTAAAACATCTAAACTATTGTGACCGACTAAAATGCCTAAATCTCTATTCTCTAGAGCGCAGGCGGGAGAGATACAGAATAATTTACACGTGGAAAATAGTAGAGGGGCTGGTCCCAAACCTGCACACAGAAATAACATCACATGAAACCAGAAGACATGGCAGGATGTGCAGAATACCCCCGTTGAAGAGCAGAGGTGCAACAGGTACTCTTAGAGAGAACTCTATCAACATCAGAGGCCTGAGACTGTTCAACACGCTTCCACTACACATAAGGGGTATAACTGGCCGACCCCTCACAGTGTTCAAAAGGGAACTGGATAAGCACCTCCAAAGGATACCTGATCAACCAGGCTGTGACTCGTTCAACAGCCTGGTTGACCAGTCCAGCAACAAGGAGGCCTGATCGAGGACCGGGCCGCGGGAACGCTAAGCCCTGAATTCATCTCAAGGTAACCTCAAGGTAAGGACCATATGCTAAATATTATATAACCAAGGATCCGTCCGAACACATGTGTTAAGGCGCGCATCTGGGGTGACCCAGAACGCTGGTTCGATCCCCACGTCCTACTCAAATGATTTTGTCTCCTGCCAGTATTGGGTAAATACTGGTTCGGTAACAGGGTTGTTGATTTGTGGAACCAATTACGGCGTAAAGTGGTGGAGGTGGGGTCCCTCGATTGTTTCAAGCATGGGTTGGACATGTATATGAGTGGGATTGGGTGGTTATAAATAGGGGCTGCCTCGTATGGGCCAACAGGCCCTCTGCAGTTACCTTTGTTCTTATGTTCATTCAAAATTTGCATACTTTGCCTCTCAAGTGAATACAATAATATTCAGGAAAGAAATACATTGTACTCACCTAGTTGTACTCACCTAGTTGTGCTTGCGGGGGTTGAGCTCTGGCTCTTTGGTCCCGCCTCTCAACCGTCAATCAACAGGTGTACAGATTCCTGAGCCTACTGGGCTCTATCATATCTACACTTGAAACTGTGTATGGAGTCAGCCTCCACCACATCGCTTCACATTGTGTTGAGGTACTAATGTATGTGAATGCTGTAGAGGCATAATGTGAGAAGCTATAAACACAGAACGAAACCTGTCCATCTTTCCTCAATTATGGCGGTTTAGTTTGCATTTATTAAACAGTTTATGAGCTCCGAAGTGCTTCGAGGTTATCTCAGAACGATCTCGCAGTATTTCCAAGTTGGTAAACTGTTTCATAAAGAGTAACCCGCCGTGATCGAGGGAAGATGTACCGGTTTCGTAAGTTCGCTTTTTTAATGACTCCTTGCCTCGGTTAGCACACGTGTGGAGAGTCTGCCGAGGTCAAGAAATCGAAAGCAGAAGCATCTTCCAGCAAGCTGTAGGTGCGGAAACTTTGTTATCGGTCGTATAACACCCAGGCACTTGCGGGTGATATCGTGGCATTTGGAATAACTCCATGACATACAGGATATCTTGAGTTATCTTGAGATGATTTCGGGGCTTTAGTGTCCCCGCGGCCCGGTCCTCGACCAGGCCTCCACCCCCAGGAAGCAGCCCGTGACAGCTGACTAACACCCAGGTACCTATTTTACTGCTAGGTAACAGGAGCATAGGGTGAAAGAAACTCTGCCCATTGTTTCTCGCCGGCGCCTGGGATCGTACCCAGGACCACAGGATCACAAGTCCAGCGTGCTGTCCGCTCGGCCGACCGGCTCCACACACACAGTGGTGGAGCCCGGATAACACAGTGGCACTCGGGATAACACAGTGCCACTCTGGATAACACAGTGGCACTCTGGATAACACAGTGGCACTCTGGATAACAGTGGCACTCGGGATAACAGTGGCACTCGGGATAACACAGTGGCACTCGGGATAACAGTGGCACTCGGGATAACAGTGGCACTCTGGATAACACAGTGACACTCGGGATAACACAGTGGCACTCTGGATAACACAGTGGCACTCTGGATAACAGTGGCACTCAGGATAACAGTGGCACTCGGGATAACACAGTGGCACTCGGGATAACAGTGGCACTCGGGATAACAGTGGCACTCAGGATAACAGTGGCACTCGGGATAACACAGTGGCACTCGGGATAACAGTGGCACTCGGGATAACAGTGGCACTCAGGATAACATAGCCAAACAGGCTAAAGGGTTTTGACCTGATTGTTACAGCCGGAGGCGGCTAGTTTAATGCGAGCGGTAGCGCAAAAAGAAAAGGATTACATCATAACAATCAATCTTCACATTCACAATTACATTGACAGCTAATAACAAGCTTTTCTCAGTGCAAATTCTGTTTTAATAATAAATTATTATATACTGGAGGCAGGACTCTGTTAATTATAAACAGGTTTCAAAACTGGTTTTGAGGCTTTTTTACACGTGAACACACGACTGGTGACTCCTGTTAGCAGGCTGAGAGCTGTCCCTTCCCTTAGCTCATGGTAAGACTCACTAGTTTCCCTGGAACACGACCCGCCAATCGTTTAACAACCAGATCCCAATCACTGCTGGGTGAAGAGGTGCACAGTTAAGGATTGGCGCTCAGTCAACCCTCCCCCGCGCAGGGGAAGAGCCTGGGCCAAATCGCTCGCGGAGCACTAGGCAAATGTGTTAGCAATGTACCCACGGGGACTGTATATTTCCAAAACACACACACAAACACTCACATTTTCCCAGGATGCAGGCCGTACCGGCTGTCTAACTCCCAGGTACCTATTTACTGCTATGCGAACAGGTGCATCAGGGTGAAAGTAACTCTGCCCATTTGGTTCTGCCTCGGCCGGGAATCGAACCCGGGCCCTTGGGACAACGATCCCCGAGACTGTCCACTCGGCCGCGAGACCCCTCTCGCCCCTATGTGTATGTGTCTGTTAGTGAGAGACAAATAGGGACGAGAGAGAGAGAGAGAGAGAGAGAGAGAGAGAGAGAGAGAGAGCGAGAGCGAGAGAGAGAGAGAGAGAGAGAGAGAGAGAGAGAGAGAGAGAGAGAGAGAGAGAGAGAGAATATGTTAGGAGCCAGCATACAAGACGAACGACGGTTAGAAAGGCGGGGTCCAAGAGCCAACAACTTGATCCAACAGACACCAATAAGTAAATAAACTCTCTCCCCCCCCCCATGCCCGTCAAGCGCAGCTGCCTCCTCCTCTTCTTGCGATAGCATAAATAACTGGCATCTAATTAATAACAACTTGCAAGGTAGTTAACAAGTGCTGCGTCAAACTTGTTCTCTGGCCTTATAAACGAGGCAAGTTTGCCCGCTGCTCACGACGTCCTCCTCCATCAATAACGGCGCCAACCATCGCCCTCCCCACGACGAGCCTCTGGTGTCCTAGACGCGCCTCGGACCAGGGCCATACTACCATGTTGAGGCTATTAGGAGACAGCGAAGCCTTCCAACCTACGGGCTCGCCATAGCCCGTGCTACAAGGACACTTCGTTCTGAGTAGCTAATTCTAAGACAACAACCCGAAGCCTTCTACTTACGGGCTATTCATGCCCGTGTGTCCTCTTGGGTGGCTTAATCTTTATGAATCATCGTCAAGTCTTCCACGCACTCAGCCTTGGTTTACTCATCCTCACGACGCACTCAGCCTTGGTTTACTCATCCTCAGGACGCACTCAGCCTTGGTTTCCTCATCCTCACGACGCACTCAGCCTTGGTTTACTCATCCTCAGAACAAACTCTTCTTTGATTTCTCATCCTCAAACGCACTGTCATTCTTGATTTACTCATCATCAAAATGCACTCACCCTTGATTTACTCATCAAAATGCACTCATGCTTGATTGACTCATCATCAAAATGCACTCACGCTTGATTGACTCATCATCAAAATGCACTCACCCTTGATTTACTCATCATCAAAATGCACTCACGCTTGATTGACTCATCATCAAAATGCACTCACGCTTGATTTACTCATCATCAAAATGCACTCACCCTTGATTTACTCATCTACTCTAAACGTGTCAAAAGCTAATGTTAACAGACCATGATATTCCACCTCTGAAAAAACTCGCAAACTGAGTATTAATGAGCCAAGTTTAGCGCGACGACACCGTCCCGAACCTGGGGTTGGGGGCGGGGGGGGGGGACATCACAGTAACACACGCCTCAGGACTCGCGGGCGACGACTCTTGGACTCGCGGACGGCGACTCTGACTCGCGGACGACAAAAATAATATCCCAAACAATTATTTTCACTTAATTGCCTACAAGTGATATCAATTACCGCTTGTAATCGGACTTCTTAAAACAGGCATAACAACCATATAGATTTAATTCCAAATCAAGCGCCTTTTAACATTAGCTAAAAAGAGGCGACATGGTTTGTGTAGAATTAAATTGGACCGCAAATTACCGAGCATCGGCCCATACCACGTGTACTTAACACGTATTATCTCTTACGGCTTTGAATAAGAACGACACGGAAATTTCGCTAATGCCACACCAGAAAATTCATTGCCACTGAATATATATACATGAAGATGACTTAGTTACCTTGATAATATTAAAAAAGAGCGCTAATATATAATTATTTCTTGTGATGGCTTGATCTATAAGCTTGAGCCCGTTAAAGCAGGCCATCTTCACCAATGGAATTCAAAATACCGCTTATTGGGAATGGCAGTTTAGCAGTTAGTATTAAGGTACTCTCCTCTATATCTAGAGCCATCTACGAGGAGGGAGGCCCAGTGCAGGCAAGCAAGCGCCTTAAGCCCGGTGGGACTAGACAACAAGCCAGAAATAGAGTGAAGGACTCAAAATTTCGTGAGTTACGAAATGTGATTTTTGGTTACAATTCTGTAAATGAACAAAATCCACAAGGGCCGTGATGACGGTTCGAACCTACGTCCGAGAGGATCCCGGACGAGCCGTAATTAATCGATTGTGCCACGACATAGTTAACCATGTGTTGGCACAGTCGATTAAGGCGAGTCTGGGATCCTCTCGGACGTAGGTTCGAACCGTCATCACGGCCCTTGTGGATTTGTTCGCTGTTCAAAGTTCCAAGCCTGTTGATTCTAAAATTTGAACATTCTTCGTTTAGTTCAGTTCCTACAGATTTCAATCGATATTAGATAATTCTGATAGGCAAGAGACATTTCTAGATATATTTTACACAGTGCTTAGTAGGAATCTGATGACCATTCAGGATTTCAAGAGATCTAGAGAGCAGGCCGCAGAGAGATGCTCTAAGCAGGTTTTTACTATATTGCAGTTCGCGACTATCAGCCCTGACCATTCTCGCGCACTAATACTATAATGGTTCCTTGTTCGTATGAGAATGGAGGATGATCAACGCTAATATTTTTAATCCACCAAAATCTGAACTCACATTTAAGACGGGAAACAATTCCTGCCATACTCCACTCCTTTTTCTGCACTCTGTATCAACTCTTCACTCTCTCTCTCAACCCTGCACACTCCCAACCCTTCACTCTCCCCGCACTCTCAGTTCTCGCCACAAACATACCCACATGCTGCTAGCGAGGGCGCAGGGCGAGGGCTGACAGACATCGTAACAATGACTAAACAGTCTGCCATGGTACATGGATTGACAGTTAGCCTACAAAGCAATCCAAACTCCTAAACACCTCTAACTCATTTCTCCATTCTCACAAAGTTTCCAGTTCCCCATTAACCCAACCCAATCACCAATCACCTTTCCTCACAGGACAATAGTCAAATCATTTAATACGATAAACTCTAGTTACAATAAATGTTCCCATATTTATACCCACACGTTAAATGCGACAAATCTCCTGCGGAAATTGCATTCCAATTTTCCCATTTCGTTTCTCGCGTAAGTTGTCGACAGATTCTTTCAAAAATAGCAAATTATTTTCCCCCAAACGGGCACCTAATTTGCAGGGGTGCCAGCTTCGTGACAGCCATGGGAGTGACGCTTCTCATGCAGCTCTCAGGCACTCTGATGCCTCAAGTTCCTGTCCTCCACCCCTCCCACAGTCCTGGCTCCTGATGTTGTTGTTGTTATAGATTCAGCTACTCGGTACAAGTGCCAAGTAGCACGGGATATGGTGAGCCCGTTGTGGACTTACCTGGCACAGGAGCGGTGATGGCTCCTGGATAAAGGGGTTACTTGTCTCCCCCTAACCCCGTTAAGAAGACTAAAAGAGTAAGCCCTCGGGGTGTGAAATACCATTGACGGAATCAATGTCCAGCGACCCGGTCTCTGACCAGGCCTCCTGGTTGATGGTCTGGTCAACCAGGCTGTTGGACGCGGCTGCTTGCAGCCTGACGTATGAATCTCAGTCTGGTTGATCAGGTATCCTTTGGAGATACTCCCATGATAAAGTCAAAAGCACTTCAAACAAACCCACTTGATAGGAAAAAAAGTGGTAGAACATTTTCCTAAAACATACCCCCCCCTCCCCCCCTCCCAGGATAACAGCACTCAATGTACATACGCATCAAACTATGAATATATACATGTAGCAAAGAATTCATTTATGCATATCCACTTAAGCTGAAATACACGTTAAAAATCTTTCAATCATTCGTCAGCAACCTCACAAAAAATGCAAGCTTAGGAACTAAGCTTGCACACACCACACACACACACAACACACACACACACACACACACACACACACACACACACACCACACACAC
>WNGS01163519.1:2054824-2070605 GCA_020271785.1 Procambarus virginalis | reverse complement strand
CTTATGTAGGTTGGCCGTATATCTGAAGTGCTATGACTCGAGGCTCCGACAAGTAAAAAGAATGCAAATTATTACATGCAAGCATGAGATAGCCGATACCTAGTGGACTATGATCCAAAATTATGCAGAGTATTAGATCCCTCACTATAGTTCATGGTTGATGCTAATACTTTAGGTGCTCGGGAGTCTGTATCCACACAGTTTTGTACTACTTCACGTGTAGTTACAATGCACTTCGTTGAAGGAGTCATCGGGCACATTCATCCAAAAACTTGCTGTGTGCAAGCATGCTCCGCTTGGTGGAGAAAACAAGCGAGGTTGATAACATTGCATACAAGTACAGCCACACACACGGGGCACATCATAAGCAAACACATAGCGGTGTCTGAAGTGCATGGGTTGTGTGTGTGTGTGATGAGAATGTATGTTCCTGCTTTAAGTAATAAATCTTGTGGTAAGGAGAGGATATTTAATCCTCTCACCTTACACAGTATTTGAAAATATATATTGAAAATACATCATTTAGTACAGGCATGAACAAGGTAAGTAACTATCCAATAATGTGCTTTTGTCATATTTTAACCACTTTAAAATGTGATTTGATACGCCCAGTGTTATTAAACTGCAGTATCTATAAATTTTCAACTAAACTTAAAATTTAGTACACATGACTTCCAATATGTTATACCTAACTTGTAGTTTTTAGCATACTTAGTGAAAATAAGAGTGTGATACATGCATGTATTGCGTATCGGTTTTTGGGGGTGGTATCTGTCATGGAATATGCGAGTCTTTGTCTAGTCCTATCTGGTTATCATTGAGTGTATTCTTGAGGTTATCTTGAGGTTCGTGGTTTGTATGACTGTATCAACCATTTACAAGTAGACCATGGTTATATAAAACTATTGTAATGAATTTGCGAATTCCAGAGGATAAAAAAGCATATTTGTATTTTTAATAGAACTGTGAATAAGTATATAGGCATCATTTTCAAACTTCCGCGTGTTATTTTAGTCATTTAAAGTATGCAACCCCATACCCTACCGTGGGCGATTGGTGGAGTTGTTTGTTGATTGTATGTTTAAAATTAAATCATACTCGTAACAAAATTTCCAGCAGCCATCGGCTTATGTGACCCTAGGGTTGTTACAGAGGCACAGAATGGGGTCAGGCGCTACGGGGTCTCACCCCCCCCCCTCCCCCCGCCAGGCGCTACGGGGGGGGGGCCTCACACCCCCCCCCTGGAAGGCGCTACGGGGGGCCTCAACCCCCCCCCCGAAGGCGGTACTGGGGCCTGACACCCCCCCGAAGGCCCTACAGGGGCCTGACCCCCCCCCCCCGAAGGCGATAGGGGGCCTGACACCCCCCCCCCCCCGAAGGCCCTACAGGGGCCTGACACCCCCCCCGAAGGCCCTACAGGGGCCTGACACCCCCCCCCCCCCCCGAAGGCCCTACAGGGGCCTGACACCCCCCCCGAAGGCCTACAGGGGCCTGACCCCCCCCCCCGAAGGCGGTACGGGGGCCCGACACCCCCCACACCCCCAAGGCACTACGGGGGCCTCACACCCCCCACACCCCCAAGGCACTACGGGGGCCTCACACCCCCCGGGGAACGGCGTACCCCGTTAAATATGTGGAGGGAGGAAAAGCAAATTCCTCCCTTCAGCTGTCAATCTCTATTTCCTGCGGCGGGCGAGGCGGCGAGACAGATGGGCGAACGTATTTTCCCGGGCAAAGGAAAAATATAGGAAAATAGTGTGTCTCTCCTTGGAATATTTCTCCCCGTCTTGAATACACGACCGAGGAAAGTTGCTTGCTGTTTAGCATTGTTAATATTTGCATTTGACAAGAAAATATTACTTGCTATCGTCGTATTTACTTTTTACAATTATTACTATTATTACTGCGAAATGGTCAGAATCTTCGGCTCACAACCGAAGGTCCGGGGTTAGATTCTCGTGCACGACGAGACGGTTGGGCATGTTTCTTTACATCTAATGCCACTGTTCACCTAGCAGTACCCCGGGAGGTTTAGGCAACTATTGTGGCTTGCATCCTGGGGGGGGGGGAGATGACGGTCGTTAGCTCAGGCAAACCTTGAAAAGCCTAATATAAGGCTTCCTGAATCCTAGACTAGGAACCCACGCTCTAGACTAGCGAATATTAATGGTCGTTAAGGGACAAAAGAACACCAAAACACCATCACAGTCGTAACAAAAAATTAATATTAAAAGGTAAAAGGAAGGGGGGGGGAGAAGGGGAATTTCAGAGCCACTAATTTCTTCACAGGAAACTAACGATAATTTAATTGTCAAAGAGCGAGGCTCCGGCCGCTCTTCGTGATGCCAGATTCGCGATAATTGCTGGCGATGTATGGAAAATTGGAAGCAACGGGTGGACATGTGTGAGGAAAGATGGAAGGAATGGGGAAGATGGGCAGGAATGAGGGAGATGGGGAGGGATGAGAGAGAAGAGGAGGAATGAGGAATGGTGCGAAATATTAAACGTGTCGACTTTGTCAGGCCGAGTGTGCTGTGTATGGTAGTGTGTCGACATAGTTCGACAGTCGACACTCCTTCATTCCTTCGACAGGGAATAAGGAAGAAGAGGAGGAAGACAGAGGAATGAGGAAGATGGGGAATTAGGGAAGGAATTAGGAAGATGGGAAGGGATGGGGAAGAAGGGGGAAGAATGAGGAAGAAGGGGGGAATGAAGAAGGGAAGGAATGAGAGAATGGGGAGGAATGAGGAAAGGGGAGGAATGAGGAAGAGGTGAAATGGAAAAAAAAGAGAGGAATGGGGAAAAATAAAGAGGGATGCGGTAATAATTCTTGTTCCACCTCCCTATATTCCATTTCCTGCTACTCCATGTTTGGCCAAGACACTCCCTCAAGTGAAGGAAGAGACGCAGCGTATTCCTTCACCCCCCCATCACCTTCCACCACTTGTATCTTCTCTTGCTCAGTTATACAATAGATCAAGGTCACGTGTCTTACCTTGTAGAGGTTATACTACACTATACTTCCTATAGGTCTCACTGGAGCCAACCCGTCTTCACCAATCTTACGTCGCATTTTGACGAACATACTCTATCTACGGGCAAAAAAAATCATCGCCCTAGAAAATGGTAGCGGCTCGCGAAATTAACATTCTTCTGGTAGGTTAGGAGAGGGCACGTTAGGATGACAAGTTTCTTGACGTTGGGAAACCTTAGGAGGACACACAGAAGTCACAACTGCGTGATGCATCAAATGAGGGAGAACGGCTTATTGACATAGCTCGAGTGCATGGGGGGGAGTTGTGTAAAACCCTGGTTTGTGCCTCGGAGAGGCTGCAGGATGCAGTAAGTTCAGTAGAACTTCGGTTTAAACTCGTTTTGACCATATCGTAGCTCAGTCGATTAAGGCAGCGTCTGGGATGCTCTCTGACGCAGGTTCGAATCCTCGTCACGGCCCTTGTGGAGTTGTTCTTAGGAGGACGGGCTGCCTACCATGCCTGCACCTGGTCTCATTAACAATATAACCTCTAAAAGCGAGTGTTCTCATTTACATCTATGACCATACTAACTATTTCGACACACTACCATACACAGAACACTCGACCTAACAAAGTCGATGCGTTTAATACTTTGCATCAGATGCCTATGAAGGTATAACTCCGCCTAATGATGGTTCTGGTCGCCTAAATCGAATGATTTGAAATAAGGAGAGGGCGGAGGAGTAGGCCTACCTTGTTAGACCAGACGCCTTAAGACTTTACGGTTCTTGTTCAGATAGTTCCAATTTGGATAGATGAGAAGAGAACAAAAAAAATAAAGCGCTTCCTTTATCTGTTCCTCATAGTAAAGAGGGAGTCGTTAAGCATTTGATTTGTGTACTAAACTATACATTTCATGTTATGTATAGTTTCTGGATTTTGTTTTTCCAGATTAAAACGGAGAGCGCGTGTGCGAGAGAGACAGACAGACAGAGACGCTGACAGGCTGACCTGCCATAGATATACGGAGTATATCTAAGGCAGGTGTATGGATGATACCTGCTTGATACCTGCTTGATGGGGTTCTGGGAGTTCTACTCCAAGCCCGGCCCGAGGCCAGGCTTGACTTGTGAGAGTTTGGTCCACCAGGCTGTTGCTTGGAGCGGCCCGCAGGCCCACATACCCACCACAGCTTATCTACCTACTATCTACTACCTACGTACCTACTATCTACCTACCATACGGCTTACCTTAGCCCCAACTAACTCGCTCCCTTCTCATCTGGATTGTCAACGATTCACTACACTTTTTGTCTCCCTTCCTCCTTCCCTCTATCATTCCTCTCCTCTCTATTGACCTTTGACTATTTGTATCTGATGCCTCATTCAATTCCTTTCTATATTATCTTTTCGCTTCCCCCTTCACATTGTACTTTCAATTATTCTCTCCATATCCAGTCCTCTCCCCTTCTATTGCTTCTCTCACTGATCATTCTTTCTCGTCCTTCAGTAAACCTCGCTTTTGCCACCTAGTGAAGGCGAGGTGCATGAACATCCTAATGCAGGAAAGTCAAGAAGCCTGCCTCCTCTTCTTCCCACTCCCAACCCCCTCTCTGCCCAACTACTTGGGGGTGGACGGTAGAGCAATGGTCCCTCTTCATGCAAATCGGCGCTCAATCCCCGACCGTACAAGTGGTTGGGGCACCATTCCTTCCCCCGCCCCGTCCTATCCCATTGCAAATCCTCATCCTGACCCCTTCCAAATGTTATATAGGGGTAAGGGCTTTAATTGGCGCATTCTCCTAATAGTTCCCTTCCCTCTTCCCCCTCCCCCACTCTCTAGTTTATTCGCTATCTTCCCCTCTTTCCCCCACCTATTCATGCGTTCTCTCCCCCTACATCTTCCTCTGTACCATAGCATACAAAAGCCATGCCTGTACGCATGGGGTCTGTCCATGCGCAAATGCATGCTGGAATGCGCCAATTCCCCCCCTTTTACAGTTCTAGTGCTCCAATAACTAAAATACAACTGCAAGTGAGGAGTAGTGAGGTCACCAGCCCCGGCAAGTGTGGTCTGGCCCGCCCAGCCCTACTCATAAACCGGGACGCAGAACACCTTCAATTTTATGATCAATCACAAATTCTCCTGACAACCTCCCCTCGGACCCTCTCGCCTCCATAAAGCAGGTTGACGAGGAATGACGATCTCCGGCCAAACTAACCCAACCTGTCGAGGGTATAAACTAAACAAATCATTAAGCATCACCAGACAACCTCTCTCTCCAGAAACAAATAAATCCCAAGACAACACACCCCACAATGACTTAATACACAAAACAACTACCCTAAATATCAGCGCATAATTTAACACGATAAAATCCTGAATTTATACCACTGTTTGTGTTGCAACATTCTTCCGTGAATTCAGCCAAACGGCTCAAAAATGCTTCGTAAAATTCCGCCCCGTGTCACCCCAAAATGTGGCAAACACGTCAAAAATTTACCCCAAGCGCTGGAAATCCGGGCAAGACGGCGACGAGAGGCGAACCAAGGACCACTAAGCAACATTGTGGGTGTTAGGAGGCGCGACAGACGGGCGTCAAAACAGCCCTTCCGCGGACCGAGCGACGCTTACACCGACATGTCGTCGGCCAGCTGCCAAGGTCTGGGACCCAGCCAGCGAGGTCTTCAAGGATTAGAGAGCCTTTCTGCGAGGCCGCGCGCGTAAGAACTGTAATCAATCCTTCTGGTTTCCAAGGGCTGGGAGATTTATTTCAGTTCCTAATGATTCTGGGTCTTTCAGAATCCTTCCTTCAGCAGCCTTCGAAAGATTATGGTGTTTATCCATGAAGAATTCAAAATGTGGGTTCTTCAGGACGAGAGGTTCTTCCTGTGCTTCTCTAAGGTATTTCCCCATGTCTAAGAAACCCATCTGCAGGTCTTTCCAGGTCTGAGACCCCTGTGCGGGTCCTTCCAGGTCGAAGAGTCCCCCTGTGCGGGTCCTTCCAGGTCGATGAGTCTCCCCTGTGCAGGTCTGTCCAGGTCGATGAGTCCCCCCTGTGCAGGTCCGTCCAGGTCGATGAGTCCCCCTGTGCAGGTCCGTCCAGGTCGATGAGTCCCCCTGTGCAGGTCCGTCCAGGTCGATGAGTCCCCCCTGTGCAGGTCCTTCCAGGTCGAAGAAACCTCTGTGCAGTCTTTTCAGGTCTAAGACCACGCCTCTGCAGGTCTTTCCAGAAATGGGAGAGCCCTCTGCTGGTCAAGTAAAAATGAAGACATCCTAAAAGTGTCTGAGGATTGTGATGGTCATACGCAGGACTCAGTCCAGCGGCAGCTACACCCGGGAGGCGCCATAAACCAATAATGCTTCAATTTAGTGTGCGGTAAAATAAAGTTTACAAGCCAGAACACATTTATCCATTCTCATATACTTCTTAGTGCGCTGGAAGAGGAAGGAATTGGGGGTCGAGCCTGTGTTCTTAACTATTTGTTTCTGCAGATAATGAGCGCCAGCTCTCAGGCTCCGCCTCGGTTCCGAGTGTCTGCCCTTAGGTCTCGTCTTTTCAGCTGTCGATTATATATATAGATATGCCAATTTATGATATTATTCCTAATTACCTCCCCTCCCCCCCCCCACCGCTAGTTTACTCCATTTACTCAAATGCAGTAAACCTCGGTTTAAAACCTCGGTCAGGGGTACAGCGGGACATATAGTTAGGAGTCAGAGGCTGGACTAGTGTTTTATTACATTCTTAAGGCTATTCCGCTTTAAGCTTCCATCCAAGAACCGTCCTTATCTAATTTGCTACTGAATGAATATGAGTTCCGACTATCAGTGACAGGAAGTCTCTTAGGGATATCGAGGTACACCTAGCCAACGACTGGCTTTCTCCAGGATGTAACCCACAACAGTTGCCTAAAAATCTATTTCCTGCTAGGTGAACAGAAGCATCAGATGTAAGGATACTTACACAACATATAGAGCTGCCAGGCAATAGAGCCCAGGACCAATACGTGACACAGAGCTCTGCGTGTAACATCGTCAGTATAAATCGATTTGGTATTTCTTTACGATTCCCTTAGGTAGCTTTGAATATTTCTCTTCTCTACCAGGGCCTTCTCTTCTCCACCAGGACCCTCTCTTCTCTACTAGGACCCTCTCTTCTCTACTAGGACCTTCTCTTCTCTACTAGGACCTTCTCTTCTCTACTAGGACCTTCTCTTCTCTACTAGGACCTTCTCTTCTACTACCCTTCTCTTCTCCACCAGGGCCTTCTCTTCTCCACCAAGGCCTTCTCTTCTCCACCAGGGGCCTTCTTTTCTCTACCAGGACCTTTTCTTCTCTACCAAGACCTTCTCTTCTCTACCAAGACCTTCTCTTCTCTACCAAGACCTTCTCTTCTCTACCACGACCTTCTTCTCTACCACGACCTTCTCTTCTCTACCACGACCTTCTCTTCTCCACCAGGACCTTCTCTTCTCTACCAGAACCTTCTCTTCTCTACCAGGATTCACCAAGCATTTACGCAACCACTTCCGAAACCTATACATCATTACTTAATCAAAGCGGCTGCGTTTACATTTATTAAACAGTTTACCAGCTTCGAAACTAAACAACCCAAAGATATTAGTGTCATTAAACACACTCGTACTGTTTTTGAGCTCGTAAACTGTTTACTAAACGAAACAAACTGTCACAATTAAGAAAAGTTGACGTACCGATTTCGTAAATGATTGCATAAAAGTTTGAAGAATCCTGACCCTTGCCTCCAAATATAGTCCTCGCTCCTTTTCCTGTTCCCATCCTTCCAAGACCAACCCCTCCTCCCTCCAATCTCCACCTATTCAATATCATTTTCTAAGAGTTTCACCTGCCCAGTGTACCCACTTTTCCCATACCTTGGTTTGGTGAACTACTTCCCACTTCCCTAGCTCCTTCCTTTACTCCGGCGGGATGGCCTTCACACACGGATCCTCTTCCCTTTCAAAACCCAGACTGGAAATCCACACCAGTGTTATATCTACCACAGAGGAAACCTGGAAGATCTTCCTTTCATACGATCTTGAAATCCTTTAAATTCCGCTCTCCTACTTCCCAGGACCCCACTCTTTCTGGTCACCTAGAGTGATCTACTCTAAGGTCCTGCGTTTATGAATATTTCTTTATTCTCAGCAATGGTCAATGAAATTGACTTGGTATCACACTTCCATGCCTAGAGACAACCCATCCTTATAGAATAACCTACAGATAAATGGACGGAATGTACACAATATGTACTGATGCTTCCACTACACATAAGGGGCATAACTGGCCGACCCCTCACAGTGTTCATCAGAGAACTTGACAAGCACCTCCAAAGGATACCTGATCAACCAGACTGTGATTCATACGTCAGGCTGCGTGCAGCCACGTCCAACACCCTGGTCGACCAGTCCAGCAACCAGGAGGCCTAGTCGACGACCGGGCCGCGGGGACGCTAAGCCCCGAAAACGCCTCAAGGTAACCTCAAGGTATGTACATATGATGAACATGTTTTGTACTATTAGAATTAGAAAGGATATAACACAAAATACAGCGGACTAGTCATAAACCTAACCTGTCCTAGACCTAAATAAGCAACCCCAGGCCTACACACGAGATCTTAGGCCTAATTTAGTACATATATGTATTATACTAAGACAGGGGAAAGTTAGGCTTGGCTGTTACCTTCTTTCTCCGACCACTACAAAAGGCCGAGTGAAAACGTGGCGTTGTTTTGGGTGCAACAAGACGCATTATAAACATAACAGCCACAGGGCTCGCTATGGCTGCTATGTTGATCAGACCACACACTAGAAAGTGAAGAGACGACGTTTCGGTCCGTCGTGGACCATTATCAAGTCGAGTGTGTGACAGTTCAGTGCAGTTTTCACACACAATCGACTTGAGAATGGTCCAGGATGGACCGAAACCTCGTCTCTTCATTTTCTAGTGAGTGGTTTGGTCAACTTTTTCAGCCACGTTATTGTGACTCATCATCTGCACATGGATGCTATCATTTTTGGATGACAGTGCAGGGGATAACAACCCAGTCCTGGACGGCATCATTCCAAGCTTTATACCCTATTTCTCTCCTGCCCTTCCAAACCCTCTCCCTCCCTCCCTCTTCCTCCTCCTCACTCTCCCTGCCACAGCTGGCTGGCTCCAGCTTCAGAAAAGTGTTGTACCGTCATGCAGTGCTTGAAGGCAGTGGTGCGAAGTCATGCCTTGCTTTAAGGCAGTGCTACAAAGTCGTGCAGTGTTTTAAAAGTGATACATCGCCATCAACTCAACGAGCGCGTTTTGACCGTCGATGAAAATATGAAAAGAAATCCCATTATTTGCCACCACCACCACCACCAAACCTCCCAACCTCACCATAACCCTCTGGCACTTACCACAATAGTCACCACCACCACCACCACACCCACCACCACCACCACAGACGCCCCACCCACCACCACCCACCACAGACGCCCCACCCACCACCACCCTTTCAGAAGCTACGACTGAACAAGATCAGTCGTTCCACGCTGCTGCGTTTGGCTTCACCTTTCGTGCGTAAATTGGCTCGTTGAATTTCATGTTTGGCTTCATAATAGTGGCATGGATGGTGAAGGAGACGTGGAGTGCTGCCCCAACACTGGCTACGGAGGAGTGGTGGTGGTCAGAATAGTTGATTAACCATACTCAAAGTGACAATTCCCTTGCAATGTTCCACAGTACATACCTTTACGTCTACCCTTCAAGGACTGTACTCTGGAATTGTCACGGGACAGTTTAGTTCATTTTTAGTTTGTTTTTACTCATTTGGGAACAAGAACAGACGTCTTCTAACTCCTGTTAGCAGGTTAAGAGCTTTCCCTTCCCATACCTCGTGGACACAGTGACATGTAGTTAGGGGTCAGAGGGACATGTATAGGTAGGAGTGAGAGGGACAGGTAAGTCCCTCTTGCTTACTAAGTGCCTTGAGGTTGGAATGGTTGGTAAGAGGTGGGTCTTAGAAGAACTGACCTAAGAAAGGTGACTTGGTTGAAGGTGGGAGAGTGGGGGGGGGCGTAGGTCCAGGAGGGGAAGCAGTGGGTGTTCCAGTACACAGTAACACTGATAGAGTTCAGAATACTTCAGTTCAGTGGCTTCTTTTAAGCCTTCCTTCTTGGCTTCTTTTAAGCCTTCCTTTCTTGGCTTCGCTTCTGTGGTTCCGGGTGTCACTGCTACCGTGGCCCGTCACTGACGAGGCTTGCTGTTTGATCAACCAGACTGTTAGTGCCAGCAGCTCTCAATCCAACGTAGGCTACCATCCCTTACCTTACCCTTACTCCTTCCCCCTCACTATCACCACCTCCTTTATTCCTCTCTCTTGCACGCTGCCAATCTTTTGCTCCTCTCTCTCTCTCTCTCCCTCGCTTTCACCCTCTCGACGTTATACATATTTCCTTCACTCCTATTTCACCATCTCCCTCCCGCTCTCCCTCCCTCAACACCAGCACTTGTCAACAAGGCCGGTGTATGCTTGAGGTAATTATGCAACACGGCGCGGGGGAGGGGAGGAGGTCAGGGGTAAGGGATGGAGGAGGGTGATGAGGTAAGTAAGGGAGAAAGAAGGACAGGTAAGAGAGGGTGAAGACGGGTGAGGGAGGGAAGTAAGCGGGATGAAGTGAGGAGAGGGGAGGGGGGACAGCCATTATGAAAAAGAGTAATGAGAGGCCAAGAAAAGAATGAACAATTACATGAACATCCACACTCTACACCGTGCACAATTAACCTGTACATCCATAAAGTTGTTTCTACATTATCCAGATTGTCCAGCTTAATAACAATCCAACCTTTCCTCCCAACTAATGCGTCTCATTTTGAATGTTAAGGTTCCAACGGCTCACGGATATCCATGTTCTCTAGGTGTAACGCAAGGCTTGGAGTCTTGCGTTTTAGTACCCCTTATTTATGTTGTAGTTATACAAATGAAGAGAAGAGGTTGAATCAGCATCAGCGTCACAGTAATGTTAGGGACCTCCCTCCCTAAAAATGTCATTGCTCTTGACCTGTTGANGCCGCTGGAGCTCACACTTGGGAATGAGCCGCTGGAGCTCACCACTTGGGAATGAGCCGCTGGAGCTCACCACTTGGGAATGAGCCGCTGGAGCTCACCACTTGGGAATGAGCCCCAATGCTCACTGTTTTTTCACCACACTTTTCTGGCAATACCGAAAGTCAACACACCTTAGGCAGTGAGGCAACAGCTGGACAAACACACGGTATTGAACGCGGGCCTCTTCCTTGGGGCGTATTTTTTAACCCTTTTCTCGAGATCAACCAAAATTCAGTTTCAGATATTAATACAAAATTACCAGTGTGTGTGTGTGTGTGTGTGTGTGTATTTATTATTTGTATTTACTACTTGTGCCTGCAGAATCGAGCTATTAGCTCTTGGACCCCGCCTTTTCAACCATCTATTTTTCTCTGTTATATCTACTACATATATTTCTCTCTAAAACACACACAAACATATCCACAGGAAGCAGTCCATAGCAGCTGTCTAACTCACAGGCACCTGTTTACCGCTAGGTGAACAGAGGCATCAGGGTGAAAGAAACTATGCCTATTTGTTTTCGCATCGGCCGGGAATCGAACCCGGACCCTTAGGACTACGACTCCCAAGCGTTGTTTACTCAGCCGCGACGTCCCTCTGTGTGTGTGTGTGTGTGTGTGTGTGTGTGTGTGTGTGTGTGTGTGTGTGTGTGTGTGTGTGTGTGTGTGTGTGTGTGTGTGTGTGTGTACTCACCTATATGTGTCTGCAGGATCGAGCATTGACTCTAATGCTCTAATTGTGTGTGTGTGTGTGTGTGTGTGTGTGTGTGTGTGTGTGTGTGTGATGTGTGTGTGTGTGTGTGTATGTGTGTGTGTGTGTGTGTATGTGTGTGTGTGTGTGTGTGTGTGTGTGTGTGTGTGTGTGTGTGTGTGTGTGTGTGTGTGTGTGTGTGTGTGTGTGAAAATCGCAAACAAAGAAATAAAGAAAGTCATTGCTCTACTCGGCAAAGATTTCTGATGTTGTGGGCAACAGGGAGCCAGGAAGCAACAACAACAACAGGAGCCCGGCCCCTCAACGCACAAATGAAGCAAGGGATGGTTGGGGAAGGGGGGTGGGGGACTAGTGTTGAGGAAGGGGATGGTGGGGAGGACGTGGCGGAGGAGGTGTGGGGAGGAGGGGGGGGAAGGGAAACACGAGGAGAAACAGACGCACGACTTCTTGCCAAACACCCTCGGGAAAGAAGCACAGTCCACAAAATAAAACATTAAAACAGCGAGTGAAGGTGTGTGGCCCTGATGGGAGAGGGCTGGCAGGTTGGGTGGGAAAGGCTGGTAGTAGGGATAAGTCTCACACACACACACACACACACACACACACACACACACACACACACACACACACACACACACACACACACACACACACACAGTCGACTCTGTAGTTTGTCAGAGTAGTTAACAGATGGAATGCATTAGGCAGTGATGTGGTGGAGGCTGACTCCATACACAGATTCAAATGTAGATATGATAGAGCCCAGTAGGCTCAGGAACCTGTACACCAGTTGATTGACAGTTGAAAGGCGGGACCAAAGAGCCAAAGCTCAACCCCTGCAAGCACAAATAGGTGAGTACAAATAGGCGAGTACACACACACACACACACACACACACACACACACACACACACACACACACACACACACACACACACACACACACACTACTCCACTACCTCTTTATCTAGTAAGGATTACTATAGAGCCATTGCACCGGAAGACATCTGTATATAGAATCATGCATCACTCAGTGATACTCTCCCCAACCACTTGGGATGAACTGTAGAGCGACGGTCTCGCTTCATGCAGGTCGGCGTTCAATCCCCGACCGTCCAAGTGGTTGGGCACTATTCCTCCCCCCCCCCCCCCTCGTCCTATCCCAAATCCTTATCCCGACCCCTTGCCAGTGCTATACAGTCGTAATGGCTTGGCGCTTTTCCCAGATAATTCCCTCCCTTCCATGATACTCTTTCTTAAAGTATAACTCAAATCCACGATTTTTTTGATTAGGCAAAAGGTATAAGTTTCAACAACTCTCGCGATACCTGGTTGATACCTGGTTGATGGGGTTCGGGGAGTTCTTCTACTCGTCAAGCCCAGCCCGAGGCCAAGCTTGACGTGTGAGAGTTTGGTCCACCAGGCTGTTGCTTGGAGCGGCCCGCAGGCCCTCATATCCACCACAGCCCGGTTGGTCCGGCACTCCTTGGAGAAAATGATCTAGTTTTCTCCAAAACCTTTGTTAAACAGTAAAGTCGACTCTGTAAGTTGCCAGAAAAAGTTGCTGAACATCCATGAGCCAGATTCACAAAGCAGTTACGCAAGTACTTACGAACCTATACATCTTTCCCCAATCTTTGACGGCTTTGGTTACATTTATTAAACAGTTCACAAGCATGAAAATTTCCCAATCAACTGTTGTTATTGTTATAAACAGCTTCCTTGTGTTTCAGAGCTCATTAACTGTTTAATAATTGTAAACAAAGCCGCCAAAGATTGAGAAAAGATGTACAGGTTCGTAAGTGCTTGCGTAACTGCTTCGTGAATCTGGCCCCATAACTTTATCTAGCAACGTGCAGAAACCTTTATGGTCCGAACCCATTCAATAAAAATCTTAATTATTCTGAAAGCTTAAATTCTCTTAATTCGCATCTCTAGGAGCACAGGCGGGAGATACATAATAATCTTCATCTCGAAAATATTAAGAGTAATTGGTTGCAAATCTACTAACTGATATAATTACAAATGAGTGTAGAAGGGAACTATCAGGGGGAAAAAGCCAAGCCATTACGACTATATAGCACGTTGAAGGGGGAGGGGGGGGGTCAGGATTTGGGATGGGACGGAGGGGGAGGGGGAGGACAGGAATGGTGTCCAACCACTTGGACGGTCGGGGATTGAACGCCGACCTGCCTGACGCAAGACCGTCATTTTACCGTCCACCCCAAGTGGTGTAGAATGAATGATAGAATGTGGGAAAAAGCCCTACTGAGAATTAAGGTGTTATACCTACATTAAGATACATTTCTATAAACAAAGGACCCCAGAAATTTTGACACTCTCCTAAACATAAAGAGAATTACTAAGAGTTTTGAGTCCAATCTTGTTTACATGGACCAACAAACCCAAAAAGATTCGGGCTGTCGTTGTTGTTGTTAAAGATTCGCTACCTGGAACAAGAAGTTCCAAGTAGCACGGGCTATGGTGAGCCCATAGTGGATCGGGCTGTCATACTGGCAAATACGTATGTAAATGTGTTTGCTGCCACTTGTTTCCCAACACAAGGACCACGAAACAAATGCTCAGAATATGGAACTGTATATCATCTGACATTTAAACTAAGCAAATGTGCATTACCATACTTTTCCTCTCCTGACAATCAAGGAAGTACCAATCGACTAGGAATTTGTTGGCAAGACCACACCAGTTATGTACTCAAAACGGGCATCTTAGGCATATATCTCTTTCTCATAGACAATTAGAAAATTATGATTGGTGATAAATATAACTGTCAATGAATGCCGTCCTGATATATGGGCAGAAGTGTAACTTTTCAACATTCAATGTCTTGGCTAATGAAGACGAGAGATAATGAATCATAACGTGCAGTCAGGTTTAATGATTTGAAGATGGTTTTATGTCCAAGGCAGCGGTGGAGGTTTCAAGCGATGAGACTGAACAATAATGCGAACAACCATTCAATACATCAATCACCTGGTCACCTGATTCGCCTGTAGATGCACCAGTGGACCGCCAGTCATCAACTCAATACCCGGGACAGACTATGTGGCTGGCAGAAGCGGAGTGTGCTTGTGTAAGTGATTAAAGTGGACTTGGGGGGGAGGAAAGTGACGTTTGTAGTGATGGTTGTGAATAGGATGAAGCAGAAAGCCCGAGATTGGGCTGGAGCATGGAGCGTGTGATGGCCAGGAATGAGAATGAAACATCACTAGCAGTATGAATCGTCGAGGTAGATTCTGCGACGGTAGAATCTACACGGAATGAGGGATTTCATGGAAATATATCGACTGAGAAATTCCGTAATGCCTGTGTAGTTCCGTAGATCGAAAGCATAACTCGAGTCGAAAAGTAAAAAGAATGCAAATGAGATGAAGAATAGCCAATCCAAATGGACTATTATCCACGTATATATTATTAGATCCCTCATTTAAGTTCCAAGGAGTATACTTGAGTGCTCCGAGTCGGTCCCACAAGTTTTAACACTTCACTTATTACATGCAATGCAGTGAAGGATCTCTGCACATTGTCCAACTCTGCAATATTGCCTCCCTTGAGTGGGAACAGGAGGGTTGATCAACATTTCATACAAGACAGCACCAGCACGGGGCACATCATACAAACATGTTGTGTGAAAGTGCATGTGTGTATGTAATGGTAATGTTGTTCCGTGCTTTATGTAATAATCTGTGTAAGGAGAGGATTTTAATCCTCTCACCTAACACAGATATTGAAAATATCTGATATTAAAAATACAATTCAATTTTAGTACAGGCATGAACAAGGTAATGTAACTATCCACATTTAATGTAGCTTTTTGTATATTTTAACCCGACTTTAAAACTGTGTTTGTAGCCAAGTGTTAAACTGCAGTAACTATAAAGTTTCAACTAAACTTTGAAATTTAGTAACATAACTTCCAATATGTTAACCTAACTTGTAGTTTTAGCAATACTTAGTGAAAATAACAGTG
>WNGS01163519.1:2019625-2034188 GCA_020271785.1 Procambarus virginalis | reverse complement strand
TGTTACATAGACAAGTGCCCTTCCAAGATAAAGTACCGTTTCCAAAAACAGTTGCATAACCGTATTTACAACCCCCCCCCTGTTATCTGTAACAGAAACACATAAAAATTTTCCTCTCGTTTCCTCAACTCTATCCCAAGTCCGTCGCTTCTTGCCCAAGCCCCTCGACTCTTGCCCAAGTCCTACAACAAAACTTAGAACAATGTCGACCCAAGATTCGGTAGGATTCTCAATGAATTTCAATGAGGCTAACTGGAGACTGATTTATAACGCCGAGAAATCCTCCCAGCCGGATTTCTCCCGGCAACGCTTGCAAAGTCTTCAACGTCCAGATAGGCAGAGGAGATGGAGATCTTGGGTACACCGTCACTAGCCAACGTGTTTCGTGTTTGGTAGAACTAGGCGAGTGGTGGTTAGTGCGGGGGGGGGGGGGGAAGGGGGATGTAGTAGTGGTTGGTAGAGGGTTAAAAAGAGACGAATTGTGGTAGGATAGTTGTGTTTGAGTAGTTGTAGACTAGTAGTGGTGAGTAAGATAGTGGTGGAGACGGTGGTGGGGGGGGGGGCAGATGTGTGACTGGTTACAGTGGATCACGGAACTAGTTTCCAGAGTTTCTAAACCAATGTATTATGTATGTATATCGAGCACCGTGCAATATGCACTTTTTAACTTTGTCTAAACTTATAAATACATACGCCAACACTATCTTTACCCCCCCCCAAACACACACACACACACACACACGGAATCCAAGAGTCAATGCTCGATCCTGCAAGCACAAATAGGCGAGTACACACTGTGCGGTCTCGCGTCTGAGTGGACAGCACTCGGTGGTCGTTGTCCTAAGGGCCAGAGTTCCATTCCCGGCCGAGGCAGAAAGATATGGGCAGAGATCCTTTTTACCCTCATGCTTCTGTTCACCTAGCAGTAAATAGGTACCTGGGAGTTAGACAGATGGTACGGGCTGCTTCCAGGGAATGTGTGTACGTGTGTTGGAGAAATACATGTGGTAGACATAGAGGAAAAATAGATTGGTTAGAAAGCGGGGGTCCACGAGCTAATAGCTCGATGTACATAGTAAGTACAAATAGTAAATACATAAACCACTTCATTTACTCAAGCAAACACCACCCACCCCAGTCACCAGGGTTCAAATTCCATCTATAAACAGGCCATATACCCCCTTATCCCCTCTTCCCCCCCCCCTTCCGCAACACATACCTTCACACCACCACTCTAAAAAAAAAAAAAACAACAGTAATGGCACTGCGATAACCTGAGGGTTGGAGCTTGCGTGAGGGTTCAAATGTCATCCATATTGACAAGTTTTGGCAGTTCTTACTTCTCACGCTACATCATCGACCGGTGCACACACAGCTCCGCTCCTGTGGCAGGTAAGTCCACTGCGGGCTCACCATAGCCCGTGCTACTTGTCCCGCTCCTGTGCCGGGTAAGTTACGGGCTCACCATAGCCCGTGCTACTTGGAACTTGTTCCGAGTAGCTGAATCTATAACAACAACAACAGCCGACGGCAGCTACACGCTGGGCTGGCATTGGCCCAGAGGCATCGTCTGTACCACACTGTGATTGGTTGTCCATGGCTAGTCTAACGCGTCCATGTATAGCATTGTATTAATTATGTTCTTTTTTTTATCGGCCTCTTTTTGCTTGAAGCAAGCAAGCGTTATCGTAAACTTTAAATTCAAAATGTATATCTTATCTTCCCTAACTTGAGGTGGTGTCAAGGTTAATGGCTCGACGGTCACGATCAGGACTCATGGTCTGGTTCTATTCAACAAGGTTGTTAGACGCCGCTCTTCGCACTCTGACGTGTGAATCAGAACCCAATTGATCCTTTGGAGGTGTTTGCAAAGTTTCCTTTGGAGAACCGACAGAGTTCGACTAGTCATGCCCGTGATTTTATTAAACTGTTTACACACCTTTTCATAACAATGTACCAGTATGTTACTGTTATTATACTGAAGACACACAATGGAACACTTCATATACCTTGCTGAAAATTGCCCAATTCCTTCCATCTGGTGACCAGACCATGCACAGAAAGCCCTCTACCATCTCTCCGAATATGATTTTCATGCAGTTTCAGGTAATAAAAATAAAAATAAAAATATCATTGCCGTTCAGAAGTTTACAAAAAAAAACGACGTTACTGGCTACTCCTGCAAGCACCGCGAGTTTTCATTGGCTGGTAATAAAGTATGAACATTGTCGTTGGCTGGTTTTATCACTGGTGTTATAGTTGGCAAGATTTATGAGGCGCGAGCAGTTCCCTGTCTTCACTTTAAGAACGAGCAGCGTCGTTATCCCGGGCCAGGAAGTAAGGACGCCCATTGGCTGGGTTTATGGAACAAGAAATTGGGCTGTTGAGTGTTGTTGTTAACTAGCGCCTGTACTCTTCTGTCCATGTTAAACACGCTAGTTAGAGGGACTCAAGGTTGCCTGGCAACGATTCGTTCTGCAGACGTGCTTCAGCCCGTCCTCGTGAAGGCCAAATGGTTGTTACTCTAGCCGCCCAACCCGCTGTTTATTAATCAAAAAACACTTTACACACGACTCAACTGATGACGTTCAAGTTTTCTCGAACACTTCACACTCTTATGTTCGAATCGCACCTATGTATATGCTTCACCAACGATTACCAGACTGAAGATTGGACGATATGGTTACCGGAAAACTTCAGTTAAGCATCTACACGATACACAGCACACGCTTGCTCACTATATGATTCACTAACGCACTAGATTTGGTACGCTGTATTCAATCAATTTCTTTCTTTCTTTATTATGCACCCCATACCCATCCCGTGGGCGGTGGTGTAAAGGATTACAGAGGCACATAATCGGTTCAGGCACTGAACCCTCAAGTTCGTTTAGCTAAGCAAATAATTTTTGACGCTAGTTACAAAATTATTAATGTTGTATACACATATACACACACTCATACATACATGTATATATATATATACGGATTGTATTCGAGAGCGTAAAAACCGCTATGCATTAAGTGTGAGGACAGGTTATCAGGGTCGACTCAGCTTTCTGCCCCTCACGAAGTAGAGAACTCTGGCATGACTATACTTCCCAGATCAAGTGACACACAACCTCCCCTCTTACAAATTACGTCTGAATTTGGCCGTTTGCCCGTATGGCCGAAAATAGACGTAATTTGAAAATGAAAAATAACTTAAAATAAATTTTGAATTAGTTTTTTTCCAAAACGGCAAATTAATGGTCCTCTGGTAGATTAGGAGGGTAGGAAGTTCTCCTGAAGTTTCAAAACGTCATGAAAACCGTTAATTGAAAATTTCCTCTCCTAATCTAACCGAGTAAGCCGAAGGACTCAAGACAGAAAACGGGACAGTACGTCACTTTCGTGAGCCGATTTCATTTCAAATTACGTCCATTTTTGGCCACAGCGCGCATACGAGCGAAAATTTTAAGAGGACGGGTTGCGAGTGGAGGGTCACCATGCTCCTGAACCCTTGGGGGGCGCCTTGCCCTGGCGGCTAGCTTGGTCTCTCTCCTCTCATTCCGCCAGAAGAGTTGAGGCTGTTCTAACACACCCTTAAATCCACTCCTGGACGGTCTCCCTTCGTGCAGGTCAGCGTTCAATCCCCGACCGTCCAAATGGTTGGGCACCATTCCTTCCCCCCCGTCCCATCCCAAATCCTTATCCTAATCCCTTCCAAGTGCTATATAGGTATAATGGCTTGGCGCTTTCCCCTGATAGTTCCCATCCTTCCTGTACCAATCCAAGATGCTATGATTGTTGACAAATGTACAGGTTTGGTAAGTGGATGGCTGAATGGCTGACGTATCCTGCAGTCCTTGGAGCAGCTGAAGCACTCCGCCACATCAAGGCAATGTGTCCATGGGGGTGTGCAGGTAAACTAACACTACACTATATCTTCCCGAGCGAAGAAACGTGGGCAGTATGTCTGGTGGTTATCAATGTCTTGGCATCTCCCAGAGACAACAACACGAGAGAGAGAGAGGTGTCTCTCCCTCTGTGATAAGCTTCAAATGAGTTGAGGTAGGATAACAGCTCTTGCTTGAAGTCTCAATAAGTACGTCATTTGACGGCCCTTATGAACCCTAGTCTTAGTTTGAAAAGAGAGCGAGAGAGCGAGAGAGCGAGAGAGAGAGAGAGAGAGAGAGAGAGAGAGAGAGAGAGAGAGAGAGAGAGAGAGAGAGAGAGAGAGAGAGAGAGAGTGTGTGTGTGTGTGTGTGTGTGTGTGTGTGTATGAGACAGATGGGGAACGGAGAGAGAAGTGAAGAGGGGAGAAGGAGGAAACTAAGGAGTATGAAAGCGCCAAAAACCTTAAGAAATCAATCGAACCCACGATAACTTAGAAGTAAATGCAAAAGCTAAATAAAAAAAAAAAAGTGAATAGACGGAGAAAAAACATCAAACCATGCTGGATTAAATATAGGGCCAACTCTTGACTATTGCAGAGGAACAAATATCCAATTCGCATACACGAGCATCGCTATTGGAAAAAAGATTATTGAGCTGTATGAAAACATCTGCTGCAATATTGGTTCAATCTCAAAGAATCCACAGAAAAACCGCGATGATATATAACAACGGAGACCTCGCTATACCCCGTCTCACTTGGCGCACTCCAACACATGCGTGTATACACAGGACTGCGCTCGCGCACACCAATGCGCACACAGTTTTCTAACTGATGCAAATACGCACCCATTCGTGTTTACATCTATACACACGCGTTCGGGTAAGTGCATGCATTGGCACAGGTTCACAGATCCATATTCGTCCCGAGACATGCACGCACAATCAACCCGTGTTCAAGCACGCACACACGGACGGACACGTGCACACACGCACGCACACGTGCACACACGCAAACACTGTTACAACCAATACCAAATTTCCTTTAGATTTTAAGTTGTCTCCGTGACTGCTTCGTCTAGATTTAGCTAATCCTCCTAGATTAAGCCAATCCTTAACTGTAGCTTCTGTTCACCCAACAGCAAAATGGGTACCTGGTTGTTAAACGATTTGGCGGGTCGTATTCCGGGGAATATTAGGATTAAGGACTTGCCCGAAACGCTATGCGTGCTGGTGGCTGTACAAGCAGCCCGTCCCCTTAAAATAACGTTGCTTTTCGCTCGTGTGCGCACTCAGGCTAAAAATCGACGTAATTGAAAATGAAATCGGCTCACGAAAGTGACGAACTGTGCCGTTTTCTGTTTTGGGTCCTCTGGTTTAGGCTGTTGGGTTAGGAGAGCAAAACTTTCAATTAACGATTTTCATGACGTTTTGAAACCTTAGGAGAACTTCCTGCTCTCCTAACCTACCAGAGGACCCTTAACTCGCTATTTTGGAGAAAAAAAAATATAAAATTTAATTAGAAAAGCAATTTCCATTTTGAATTACGTCGATATTTGGCCGTATTGCATACAAGCGAAAAGCGACGTAATTTGTAAGAGGACGGGTTGGTACAAGAATGTAAGAACTCTTGTATATATAAATAAATAAAATAAAATTGAAGTTACATATATCAACACCACAAACAAAACGCAACTAAGCCGCATCTAGTTCCAACCTCAAGGACTCTGAGCCGCGACCATCTCCAACAGCACAACCCTGTTGAACAAGGGACAAGAGAAGGTCATTAGTGGCAAAGTTGGAGACCTCGCTCTTCACCGGCGCCTCCCTTGGCCGTACGACGAGCCATACCTCGAGTGCATTACTGTTTACCTTAAATCTGTTTTCCTGTGCAGTGACCGCTGACCGGCCGGCCGGGCGCTTGTCGCTCCGCTGCAGCAAACGAAGAAGATTCCGCCGGACACAACTCTGTCACGCCTCGAGGCCTCTTTATCCCGAATTTCATGGACAAGCAGCGTCTCTTGGTGCATCTGCTCACGTGCTCTCACCCGCCTGGATGTCGCTACAGGTAGACAGGTGGGTACAGGGGTAGACAGCTTCCGTGTCTTGTTAGCACAGGCTTTCACCTTTCCCTTCCATAGATCATGGGCCGCCGCCTCCTAATATATTTCAACCAGCTTCGGTGTGACTGTTTTTGTCTCAAACTCTCGTTCTCTAACCCTTTGTGTCTGAATGCTTCTTGTGTCGTATTCTTCAACGCATCTGTAGTCACAGTTCACGCACTGCTTCTCGTGCGTCATCATCGTCCTCCATCTCCTCTTCCTTTCTTTACCTCAAATACCCTTTTCACCTGTTCCCATTCATAATTTTTCCACAATCTCTCCTTCCCATCCCTGTTCCGCTTCCTCTTTCGGAAACTATTGAAGTGGAATTCCTCGACTAACTAAAATCCATAATCCCAAGCCTCGTCGCAGAGAAAATTAAACAGCTTTCACCCGGTGCACATTCTTGCTGGTATAATTAGGTTACGTTGGGAAACCCCTTCAGCTTGGGGACAATACACGCGATGAGAAACGTAGCAATATGAGACACATCTACAAATGTCAGTGCACGTGTGTTAGTACAGGTGTATCGACATGTGCACGTGTGTTAGTACAGGTGTATCGACATGTGCACGTGTGTTAGTACAGGTGTATCGACATGTGCACGTGTGTTAGTACAGGTGTATCGACATGTGCACGTGTGTTAGTACAGGTGTATCGACATGTGCACGTGTGTTAGTACAGGTGTATCGACATGTGCACGTGTGTTAGTACAGGTGTATCGACATGTGCACGTGTGTTAGTACAGGTGTATCGACATGTGCACGTGTGTTACTACAGGTGTATCGACATGTGCACGTGTGTTAGTACAGGTGTATCGACATGTGCGCGTGTGCTAGTACAGGTGTATCGACATGTGCACGTGTGCTAGTACAGGTGTATCGACATGTGCACGTGTGTTAGTACAGGTGTATCGACATGTGCACGTATGTTAGTACAGGTGTATCGACATGTGCACGTGTGCTAGTACAGGTGTATCGACATGTGCACGTAATTACCAGTAGACTGGTTGCTACCTAACAGCATCTGTGTCAGTGGCTATGTAAGTAAGTGAGCATCTTGCCTTTCCACCTTAAGTGGCGCGAACCCGCGACCCAGGAACTGCCAACGACTTACTCTACCACTCTATCACCACTAGAAGTCATACAACCGGATTTCTACCGAATTCACAGGAAGTCAGGAGGCCCGTGGATTTTCTCAATGGTGCCCGACCAACTGAAAATTTCAGGAAACGAACGCAGGCCTGCAAGAAGCCATTCCGTAGCTATGTCAACCAATCCAAGCATGCAAGCGATGAGTCACAATAACGTTGCTAAAGTATGTTGACCAGACCACACACTAGAAGATGAAGGGAGGACGACGTTTCGGTCCGTCCTGGACCATTCTCATCCGACCGAAACGTCGTCGTCCATTCACCTTCTAGTGTGTGGTCTGGTCAACAATCCAAGCGTGTGTAGAATATCTCTTAGAATCGATTCCAGGTAAACTCCAGATACCAGTATACAGCCTCGTTTCCTTACGAATCGCCAATTAAAACATTCGCCTAAAGTCGTTTGGCAGAGGATACCTCTCCTACTGCTGGTTATTCCTGCGTTGACGTATTACAAATCTAGCTTCGTAATTGGCGGTAAGGAAAAAAAAATATTGATTTGCAGCACTGGGAGTGCATGCAACGTTGAGGCACGGTTGACACGGAGGGTCCACGGGTATAATTTTAAAGCACGGCTTCTATAGCTGGTCCCGATTTACTAACGATTGGTGGGGTGAATTACGTACAAGGAACAAAATGCAAGAAAACCGAGTGTAGCGACTTGCTGTCATGCACGATAACACTGCTTGTAGTGGCCTCAGTATACTGGGGTGAGTGCATCAACACTGCTTGTAGTGGCCTCAGTATAATGGGTGGGGGGCAACACTGCTTGTAGTGGTCTCAGTATAATGGGGTGAGTGCATCAACACTGCTTGTACTGGCCTCAATATACTGGGTGGGGGGCAACACTGCTTGTAGTGGTCTCAGTATAATGGGGTGAGTGCATCAACACTGCTTGTACTGGCCTCAGTATACTGGGTGGAGAGTATACTTTAAAATACTATACTCATACACTGAGTATACTTCATATATTCAATATACGAAGCAGCATATTGAGCTTCCTCCACCAACTGGAACCAGTTCGAAGTTGCTGATTCCAGAATCGAGTCAATATTTGCTCGTCCGTGAATCAATATCATAAATGGGCAATACCTATGAGGAGAAAAAAGAAAGAAAATATAAATGTTTCAAACACGAAGCCAACCGATAAATTTCAGCAGTACAGTTATTCACTATATTCTAAACCTTATTTAGATCCAAAAAACAAAACAAAAGGGGGAATGCGAGCTCCCCGTAACACAGAACAAAAGAGAACAAAGATGCACAGAACACAAAAAAAAAAGAGTTACGGGAATATTACAGCCAATGCAAACTTTCTCGTACATCGCAAAGAAAATCAAATAAAATAACGGCAGGAGGAAACTTTGGGAAAAACGAAAAACTCGAAAACCATTAAAATGTCGAAAACAAGGGGGGAAACTTGGCTAATATTTCGGCGCTCTTCCACCCAGAGTCAACAAGATGTTTGGGAAACCCGCGCGGACCTGCAGCCACCCCCCGGCCTCCCTGTAGTCTCCCTCCGCCACTTCCAGTAAACTCCCTGGTTTACTTTAGTTTACCTTATTTATCTGGAAACCGGCGCAAATTAATATTCACCGGCCGCTCGCTCGCTCTGATGGAAAATGAACTCTTAAGTTATGTCTTGTCCGAGCAAAACAAACATGACTCTCGTCTATACATTATTGTTTACACGTGTTATTGTGATCGGTCTCCACAGTGAGAGTGGCGAACTCTCCGTATCTTATCTGCTGGATATACTACAACACATTAATTTATCTTGTGTACAACAGCGCAGTAACATTAAAGTTAGGTAACTGACTGGCATCATAACACATTTGGGACAATAGCCTCGGTCAGAATTTAAATATCAGAAAAAATGGTCTATTTATACAAATATGAATGCAGCAGCCGCCCGTTTTCTCTAATCCTTAAAAGCGCAACAGTTTCCCTAACATCTCGAGGCCGATGCATAGTAAACGTCACTATTACGGCGTTTCAATTTGAACTAACACGTCGCATTTTTAGCAGATTGGTCGATTGTGTAAAAGATGCCACGTCTTAGATGAGCCGGGCGGGTTGAGTGTAGTCACAGATATGTGTATCTGAGAGGAGATAATCGTCTCTCCTGAGCTTCTCCGAGCGGTATAAAAGGTTCGACCCCCGCTCGAGATCCTCAAGATCTGCATCTGATTTCTCGGAGGGTTCTTGTGGGGCGCTTGGCAGAGTGGTTCAGTAATTCCTGAGAATAGTCTTATTAACATTTGACCTGTAACAGCGCGGTCGACTCGTCACTGAATGGTCTCTGGTTCGATCCCCGGGCACGGGAAGACGTATTGGAACGTTTTCCTAACACCTAATGCCGTTGTTTGTTATAGATTCAGCTACTCGGAACAAGTTCCAAGTAGCACGGGCTATGGTGAGCCCGTAGGTTACCTGGCACAGGAGCGGGGCAAGTAGCACGGGCTACGGTGAGCCCGTAGTGGACTTACCTGGCACAGGAGCGGTGCTGTGTGTGTAGTAATGCCGTTTTTCACCTAGCAGTAAATAGGTAACCTGGGAGTCAGGTGACTGTTGTGGGTTGCATCCTGGGGAAGGTCAGTCAGGGTAGCCAAACATGCATAATGTTACCAGTTCATTAATGGAGCACAGTGAAGGAGGCGGGGTCATGTATGAACTACTCCTTCACCAGCCCCGTCCTCTCACCTAATGTTTCATATTTTTAACATAATTGACCAAACCATTACAAATTATAATAATAATAATATATTATATAATATAATATATTATAATATAATGTAGCCCGGCCCAAGCCTGGCCTCGGGCCGGACTTGGGGAAGTCGAAGAACTCCCCATCAAGCATGTATTATATTATATAATATATAAAGCACTTGGAATATTTTATATTCCAAGTGCTGCTTGGATTCGTACGTATAGCTTGTTGGGCATAAAAAATTTTTTTTTTTACTGAATGACCAATGTTGAGAAGGTGGCTGGAGGCTCAATGGTTACACCACACTTGTACCAGCAGCGGGGGTCTGGTGTACACGTACTGCCTGGCCTTCATGCAGGGAGGCAGAGAACCTTGGAAGGCAGAGAGCCTTGGAAGGCAGGGAGCCTTGGGAGGCAGGGAGCCTTGGGAGGCAGGGAGCCTTGGGAGGCAGGGAGCCTTGGGAGGCAGGGAGCCTTGGGAGGCAGGGAGCCTTGGGAGGCAGGGAGCCTTGGGAGGCAGGGAGCCTTGGGAGGCAGGGAGCCTTGGGAGGCAGGGAGCCTTGGGAGGCAGAGAACCTTGGAAGGCAGAGAGCCTTGGGAGGCAGGGAGCCTTGGAAGGCAGGAAGCCTTGGAAGGCAGGAAGCCTTGGAAGGCAGATCCCCCACTCGCCCTTCAGGCAACTCAACACATCCCCGTTGCAATCACACTGAACAAGCTAGAGGATATTAATCCAAACCACTTCGTTTAAAGGTCAAATGTAACACATACCAAGAGGAAACAGCTTCAAGGTAAACATGCCACGATGTAGGACACAAAACACCAGATGCTTTTTCACCATGCATAGGGTTATAAACCCATGGAACCGCCTACCCGCTATAGTCGTAAATGCCAAGGCATTGAAACTCCAATTCCAAGTCCAGTTGGAAAAATAATTATCAGGAAAAATGTGGACCCTTTAACAAGCCGACAGCTTCTTGTCCCCATAAAGGCCACTAGGTAGATGGTGGCCCTCAGTTAAATTCAGATAAATAGCAAACCACCACCAGAACACTTTCCTACAGTCCCAAAGCTGCGCGAACATTTGCAACCGGAAAATACACGGACGTTCTCCAACAAGTGGTTGCAGGGTCCGCAAGCCCTCATGCACCTGGCACCCTCAGTTCATGGCACACTCTACAACTGTATGGTAATGTTTGCTTACACGTGCCACGAAGGCCAGGCAAGCAGCTAGCCTCTCATCGATCACAAACATCAATAGTAGTACAGTTGGCTTCGTTCTTGACTCACAATCTGCGATCCCGGCTTAGATTCCCTGGGAGGACAAATCCCGGGCATGCTTCCTTTCACCTAAAGCCCCTGTTCACCTACCTGTAAATAGGTATCCGGGAGTTAGGCAATCGTTGCGGGGTTGCATCCTGGAGAAATGTCGGCAGCTGTTATATGTTGTTGTTGTTGTTTAAGATTCGCTACCTGGAACAAGAAGTTCCAAGTAGCACGGGCTATGGTGAGCCCGTAGTGGATGTATAGCTGTTTTATGTATCCTCATCCCTTACCAGCGCAAATCCCGCCGTGGCAGGCCTAATAAAGAATTACAACAGCCATAAAAATAGCTACTAAATGAGCAACAAAATTTAAGTGAGCAACACGACAATTGCCAGAGACGACACAATCGCCCAAATACTGCAGGTATAGCCGGTACTCTGAGGAAATGTCCAGCATTCGGATTAACCCGGCATGGAAATTCCGGACTAGCATCGAAAGTCCTTACTCAATGAGAGTCTTGGGCACGGGTAAGAACTCTCCGAGCCTTGGACGTCGTCTAAAGCATTTTGGTCGTCAGAAATTATTCGTCATGAGCCCTGGTGGCCAGAATGGGTTCACTATGAAACCTTGGCATATCATATCCATTCCTTCCTACTCGCTGCATCTTCTGCCTTCTCACTTCTCTCATTTCAAACCCTCCTCCTCGTGTTATTCCACCTCTCTGTTCGTCTTTAACCTTGTCTATTCACCGTCTCTTGCTATTCGCTCATCTCTCTTAGCTCCCCCCCCCCCCTCTCTCTCTCTTTGTATGTCTACCACTTTTCTCTCTCCTTTTCTGCCTGTTTCCGCACCTCCATTTTTCTATTTTACCTTTATTTCCCCTCTCAACCTCCACACCCCCCTCGTCCACCAATCCCCTCCTTTCGTTCGATCTCCCCATACCATTCAATCCACCTCTCCACCCATACCCCCCTTCAGCGACAAATCCCCCTCTCCTCACCATCCCTTTCCCCCACCAAACAACCAACTCCTCCCCCCCCCCCCACACAGCCCCCCACTGTCCCTCCACTCCCCCAATCCCCACTCTCCCCCACCAATCTTCTCGCTCGCTCACCACATACACCCAACCTGATCGTATTTACCCTCAAATATTTTGGCACTTAATTCTCAATATACGTTACCTCTCCCCTCGCCTCCCTTTCACGCTCGGCTTCTTGCTCTTCCCTCTCCCTTGTCTTTCCCTCTCCGCTTCCCTTGTTTCCCCTTGCCACCCACTTCTCATTTCCTTCCGTTTAATCCTCTCTCTCTCGCTCGCTCGCTCTCTCTCTCTCTTCTCTCTCTCTCTCTCTCTCTCTCTCTCCTTCTTCTCTCTCTCTCTCTCTCTCTCTCTGTTTCACCGAGGCTCATTAATGAGTTTTAAATTCTTATTTTACGTATCTCTCAGCTCTTGTTTCCTTATATTTATGCCTGTGTCTGAATACGTGCCTTTGCCAGTCTCTCATTAATCATAATATTCCAGTGTTAATATCTGTTAATTGTTTTATATTATTTAGTCTTCTCCGTCGCCTCCTCCTCCCCCCCCCTGTCCCTCCGTCTCTCCTATCTGCTCTCTCATTGTCATACTAACCACCCACTCAATCGCAACCCCCCCCCCTCTCACGCACTCCCCCATCCACTCATTCATGTACTCTTCATTTACCCCATCAACTCGCTCATCCTATCACCCATCCACTCATCTTCCCTTGGGCCGTCTCGCCCCTCCCCTCGCCACGCAGGCATCCACCATTTCCCTATCAGATATCCCAGCCCTCAAAGGGTTAAATGATGTAGAGCCCGGAATTCGTCGGGATACCTCGAACCTATTTTTGTCCAGTGTCGCTAGCAACACAAGACACCATTGGCACTGATGGACGTATGGACAAGCAGGAACGCGTACATTAACGTACATCAATAACAAAGGTAAAGGCAGTTCGCAACAGAAGAACAGGCAGCAGCAAGCAAGGGAAAAGGCAGAATACAATAAGTGCAGCAAATCACGTGGGAAGGCAGAGCAACACTGGCAAGGTGAGTAGCAGGCAAAGACTATGAATCGTGAACAACTCATAATTCTATGAATCATGATTTCAAATCTGTACTCACGTAGTTGTGCTCCTCAAAATAGGTGAGTGAATCTCCATTTTGTTACTGATAAACTTCATTAGTACAGACTAATTGGGAGTTACTTTCTTTCAAGTATTTTGCTCAATACTCGCTGTTTTGCACTCTTGTGTTTGATTTTGAGTGTGTTGCAGCAGGAACATCTTATAAAATATAACCAAAGCTTTTATTTTGTACATGAATGCTGTGTGGTGCGGTGTGCGTGGCGTCAACGATCTAGACAATTGTTCCTCTGCGGGGATATTCAGTTCCCCACCCCGCGCCTCGCTCGGGACTTTTATGGTAAGTTTCTTGTTTTGGTGTTGAGGGAGGGATTGTTGGAGGGAAGTGGAAAAGGGGAAAGGTTGAGGAGGAAGAGATGAGGGGAGGATGAGGTGTTTGTTAGGTATGAGGCATTTGTGAGAGAGGGGAATTTTGTATGAGGTGTTGTATGAGGTTTTTTTGTTGAGGGAAGGTGAGGGGTAGGGGTTGAGGATGGAAGAGAGTGGAGGAGCAGGGAGGGTTGTGAGGAGGAAGATGAAGGGGGGAATGAAGAGAGAGAGTGGAGGTTGAGTGGAAGATTAGAGGTTGGGTAGGTGGGAATAATTTGGAAATTTTGTAAGCGAGAACAGGAAATGGAAAGTCAACACTTAACAACACATAAAATACTCAAGTAGGGTAGACATCGCCTTACACGAGCGCTACATGGTCGTATCCTGCGGGACTGGGCAATCTTATCTACCGTTATAATAATGTCTGATGAAACGATCAACGCGGCGGATATTAGATCTGCCGACGTTTTGAGTATTGTGTGACGATTAAAATGTAAATCAACACACACAATCCAATTCTGAAGAGATGTTGGAGTTCAGTTATCAACCAGGTATCAACCAGATTAAATATTAACAATTTAAACCGCATATCACTTCCCACATACTTAATTAGCCCACGAAACGAATATTTTGTTATTGTCTAGAGTATTTTATATTCTAGGCTGCATCGCCTAACATTTCCACATAATTAAGTTGTGCCTTACAAGGACTAATCAAATTATACCAGTCTGGCGTTTACCCACATGGGCCCGTGCTGCTCTCATAGTGTATGTGTTGGTTGTATGACCACCTGTGTTTGTATTTTACCTTCTGGCGTCCCATTTTCTCAATGAGGAACTCGAATTGAACTATGATCATAGTCACACACACACTCACACACTCAGCTCAGCATTCCACTTCACCTGATCTACACACTCAGCTCAGCATTCCACTTCACCTGACCAGTTGATTGACGGTTGAGAGGTGGGACCAAAGACACAAAACTCAACCCCCGCA
>WNGS01163519.1:1999287-2009351 GCA_020271785.1 Procambarus virginalis | reverse complement strand
ATATATATAATATATTATATAATATTACATAAGGATGACAGGAGAGAAACACTTTTTTGTGTTACATAAAAGACTTTGGAGAGCAGTATAATAGCGTGTTGGAGATTCATTATGAGGGAGAAGGGTGGTGGGGGGAAGGGGGGATGGCAGGTGTTGGAGATTGATTGGGAGGGAGAGCCGTGGCGAGGGAGAATTTGAGCAATGAGGCAGGTGTGGAAGAATTATTGGGAAGGTGGGAGGACGAGAATGAAGGATAGTGAGGGGGGAGGTGAGACATTACACTTGGATAGCGGATAGTAATGTGTGGGTGAATGAGAGAGGTGTGTGGGTGATTGAGAGAGATGTGTGGGTGAGTGAGAGAAGCGTGAGTGAGAATAACGTGGGAGAATGAATGCATAAATTGCAGTTGATGAAATATATATATATATATATATATATATATATATGCTCAGGAACCTGTACACCAGTAGATTGACTTTGGAGAGGCGGGACCAAAGAGCCAAAGCTCAACCTCCCGCAAGCTCCACAAGGCACGCACACTGTACACAACTTCCACTCTCATGTCCGATGGATCTTGAGATCATTTTGGCGTGCCGGATGCCCCAGACGCCCAAGAACACAAACGTCTCTGATGGATCCCTCCAGTTGAACAGAGGCCGACTGTGAGACCTGCCCCACGACGCCCCTGTATCATGTGTCATCCGTGTATCATCCATGCTTACCCAGCACGCAAAATGTATAGCAATCTGGGCCACGATTCATCAAGTATTTACGTATCATCCATGCTTACCCAGCACGCAAAATGTATAGCAATCTGGGCCACGATTCATCAAGTATTTACGTATCCACTTACGACATCTAGATATCTTTCCGTAATCGTGGCGGTTATATTTACATTTATTAAATTTTGCCAGCTTTGAAATATCACAATGCATGATTATTGTTATCAATAACCTCGTAGTGCTTCGGAGCTCATAAACTGTATAGTAAATGAGAGCAAAACCGCCATGACTGCTGAAAGATGTAGGGTTTCGAAAGTGAATGTGTATAAGGTTGACGATGGCTTGAAACTGCGTCAAACACTTGGGTGAATGAGTTGACTCAAGGGTTGAACAACCTCGCCCCCCCCCCACACACACACTCACACAGTGATGTGTGTGTGCCTCCACACTCACACAGTGATGTGGCAGAAGGCTGACTCCATACACAGTTTCAAATGTAGATATGATAGAGCCCAGTAGGCTCAGGAATCTGTACACCAGTTGATTGACAGTTGAGAGGCGGGACCAAAGAGCCAGAGCTCAACCCCCGCAAGCATAATTAGGTGAGTACACACACAAATAGATTTTTTTTACATACAATTTTTTACACATATACATTTTTACACACACAAAAAGAATTACATCTGCGGCATACGCGAGGCTGGTTAACATCAGAACAGCCTTCAGAAACGTTTGTAAGGAATCATTCAGAACCTTGTATACCACATATGTAAGACCAATCCTGGAGTATGCGGCCCCAGCATGGAACCCGTACCTTGTCAAGCACAAAGCGAAGCTGGAAAAAGTTCAGAGGTATGCCCAGAACTAAGAGACATGAGTTACGAGGAAAGGCTGCGTGAGATGCACCTCACGACACTGGAAGACAGAAGAGTAAGGGGAGACACGATCACTACCTACAAAATTCTCAGAGGAATTGACAGGGTTGATAAGGATAAACTGTTTAACACGGGTGGTACGTGAACAAGGGGACACAGGTGGAGACTGAGTACCCAAATGAGCCACAGGGACGTTAGAAAGAACTTTTTCAGTATCAGAATAGTTAACAGATGGAATGCATTAGGAAGAGATGTGGTGAAGGCAGACTCCATACACAGTTTCAAGTGTAGATATGACAGAGCCCAATAGGCTCAGGAATCTGTACACCAGTTGATTGACAGTTGAAAGGCGGGACCAAAGAGCCAGAGTTCAACCCTCGCAAGCACAGCTGAGTAAGTACACACAGTATCTGTGTGTGCGAAAACCACCTTCAATTTGTCACTGCAAATCACGTGCAGAATTCTGCCTAGTATGGAGCAACGTGAAAGCGGTTCAGTTATCTCAGTAATCAACAGTGCTCTCTATCCTAAACAAATGAAGAGAGACATATCCCCTAATGCCGAGAACTGACAGTGTATAACCTATTCCTGTCCATTTCATTTGGAGTTCAATCACCCACTAAATTACCACTTCCAAACATTATATAAATCACTACACTACACCGTTGGTCCCTGGCGGTCGTCCGGTGCTGTACAAGGGGGCCTCAGCCATCACCCATCAAGTTACAGTCCCACTCCTGTGCCAGGTAAGTCTACTACGGGCTCACCATAGCCCGTGCTACTTGGAACTTTTTGTTCCTAGAAGGTGAATCTTAAACAACAATATCACCCATCATACGTACAGACCCATTCGGCCAGCCCTCGCCTCGCTGGGAACCTCCACATACCTGGAACAGATAAAAGAGCCAATTTCAGATATACGGTAATAGTATCATTATTCTTAAAAGTTACTGCCGCAGAAACCCATTACCTGCAGTAGAATACGAATGTTCCTACTACCCTCAAAGAAAATCTAACCTAACCTAACCTAACCTACCCTCAAAGAAATCAATCCTGTGTTGTGGCGATCAGGTCAACCAGATCAGTAAAAATACACAAGATCCGGGACTTGAAGCTCCGGGGAATATCAGATTACAAAACTAGTGGGCAAGAAAACTACTTGTGTTCAAGGAAACAAATGAACGGCCGATAATGGGGGGTTAGTAGACGTGCGAGTATTATCAGTAAGAGCACAATGGCCAAAGTGGACAGTAATCAGAAGCGTGCGGAAATTGCCCCATCTCGAGTGCCATTACGGCCACCACAACCATCCTTCCGCCCTCCCCCACTACCGTGCAACTATCCTTCCCCCCCCCCCCCCACCGCCCCACCACCACTATCCGTGGCACAGGTGGATGTCGAACTCCCCTTCGCCAACCCCCCACCACCACCTTACCGACTCCAAGTCCACCGAAAAATACAAAGGCAGCAAGAGAAACTGGTTTCAAACAGAAAACGTTGCCGGGATACTGCGTGTGCTGATTTCGAAACACGCCATTAGATAAGTAAATCACCTTGGTATTTTTCACCAATCTCAACCCGCAGCACCAGCCTCCTCCTCCTCCTCCCAGCCTCTTCCAGATTATCTCCCGCACACAGGTGTGGGCCGGACCGCTGTTCCCAGGAGATTGGCGAATTCAGCCAAGTGATTGTTTTTGTTTCATGTGTGGTTCATGTCGTAGCCCACGACGCTATTAGCAGGCGGAGAAGCAGAGATGGGGATGGGGGGGCTGCGGGGGGGGAAGGTAGGGATATTGAGGAGAGAGAGAGAGAGAGAGAGAGAGAGAGAGAGAGAGAGAGAGAGAGAGAGAGAGAGAGAGAGAGAGAAGAGAGGAGAGAGAGAGAGAGAGAGAGGGAGAGAGAGAGAGAGGAATATGAATGTCTCGTAGTCTCAGCAACACTGGCAGCGCTCGGGAGTTTAATTTCCGAAAAGTATTCCAGAAGGTAGAAGTGGAGGTGCGCGCCGATGAAGTTAAAAGCGAGTCACTCATGTGTTGGTACTTCCGATGATTTTTGATTGGTAAAATGTATTCTCGGCGTGGTGCAGCGATGATGCCCCCACAGCTGGCTCAGTCAGGCTTGTTGTGTTGACAAGATGGATGTGGTGGATGGGCCTGTAAACACTACAGCCACCATTGGTGTGCTGGTACACCAACCACAGTTTTAGCTGGAGATCCACAAACACTTGTTGCGGCAGCCTTGGTAGAGATCACTATTTCATTATTTTGCTCGGCTCGTAATTACAGGTTATAATAGGAGCTGCCTCGTATGGGCCAATAGGCCCTCTGCAGTTCTTATTCCTACTACTATCCCCTCTACTACACCTTACTTTGCTCCTCACCTCTCTCTTGCCTATTTATTGCCTGCATCTACTTCCTCATCACAATGGACTTGAGAATGGTCCAGGACGGACCGAAACGTCGTCGTCCCTTCACTTCCTAGTGTGTGGTCTGGTCAACATACTTTAGCCACGTTATCGTGACTTATCGCCTGCATACAGCTGCACCTGGTTCAAGATTACACCTTTCCTCACACCTTCACCCTACATCCCATCCGGAATCTGCCAGTGCAGACTGCTTATCACATGCCTCTGTATGACTAACCATCCTGTGTGATGGGGATTTTCTAGCATCAACTAGTTAGCTTTTTTTGACACACTGTACTCCACTTCATATAGTCTAGGGTAGCTGCACTAATGCAGATGTACCTAAGGAATTAATAAAAAAAAATCACAGCCCCCGGGGTCTAAACTCTGAAGGCCTAACGTTCTCCTCCCTTATTACAACCTACTCACAGCTGCTTTCGATTCTACCTTCGGTCCAGGAAGATCTTGGCCAGGGTTTGCAAATTCCCAAAGTTCGTAAACTGTTTCATAAAAACAGACTAAGTCGTCGTGACTGAGGAAAGATGTAGAGGCTTCGTAAGTGGACACTAAAGCATTTGGGGTGAGGACGATCACAAGGATGATTGGGTCTTGACAAGCAACTTTACGCTTGGCAAATCACGATTGCATTCGGGCATTACTTATGCCCGTGGTTTGCCCCCTGGCTTATGGCAATATCTTTACTAAGCATCTAACGACACCTGACTTGCTCTAGTTAACGCTCTCGTGTATAACCTTAGGTTTGACGAAACTACAAACAATTTATAATATATAAATTGAAGCACACGAAACTGTATTATGTAAGACAAAACGAAGAAATTGAACCTGTGGCTCCTAGTGAAGCACGATAATGAAAATGCCTTCCGTAGACGAGGAAGGGGCGATGAAATGGTAGATAGGGAGAGAAATGGGTCAGGAGGGAACGAAGACTGACAAAAGAAAATTAAGAGTAGGAAAGATGAATGGGAGGTAAAGAATGTTTGGGAAGAGGGGCACAAAGAAATTTAATGCTAAAGAGTAATGGAAAACGGGAGGCAGAATTGAGAGGGGGGGGAGGAGGTAGAGTGGTTGAGGACAAAAGGGAGGGGGAAGGAAAAAAGGAAAGCGATAGTAGAAGGCGAGGGAGGCGCTGAAGAGCCCATTCCGGTGCAAGTGGGAAGTGTGCGGGACATCCCAGGGCTGAATGAGGTAGCCGATAAGGCAGCTTCGAGGCATAACTTATCTCACCACCTCTCACACCCGCCTGGCACTTTCAGCTGTGCCCAGTGGCATGCCCAGTGGCAGTTGTGGCATTCCAGCTGTAGTGTCCAGTGGCAGTTGTGGCATTCCAGCTGTAATGCCCTGTGGCAGTGATGGCTCTCCAGCTGTAATGCCCTGTGGCAGTGGTGGCTCTCCAGCTGTAGTGCCCAGTGGCAGTGATGGCACTTTCATCTGTAGTGCCCAATGGCAGTTGTGGCACTCCAGCTAGTGCCCAGTGGCATTGATGGCACTTTTATCTGTAGTGCCCAATGGCAGTGGTGGCACTCCAGCTGTAGTGCCCAGTAACTGTGGCCAATGCAAAACTTTTAACTAATCCTCGCTTTGAAAACCAAACAAGAAACAGATGAGGCCAAAGGGCTTGCGTGTAGGAGAGGCACTCTTACAAGTGCCACTCCTCCATACTAATTACCACGTCACACTCTGGTAGAGACGTTTTATTCAAATAGCTAAGTGTTACATGTAAACAGATAGGTGTTTGTACTTGTGCCCTAAAGTGTCTGTGAAATCGCATTTATAAGACCGGAATGTTTGGGTGCCCATGTCTAGTTTAATTTAGTTATTGTTATATAATAATGTAGTTGCTACGATTGTAATGATGAGTTACATTAGAGCGATGATATCCGTGTGAGAGATGATATCCATACAATAGCTATTTTGAATCCTTTATTCGGCGAGACGATCAGGATAGTTAGGATTGCTATTGTCTTTATTTTCTATCTTGCAAAACTTGAAAGTGCTTGAAAAGGCCTTCAATTACAGAAAATTACTCTTTTTGTGTTGTTTAGTGTACTTGTTGCCAACTGTAGTTCGTTAAGGTAGTTCGGTCAGTTGTCTAGACTGACACTGGCCACCTATGTGCAATTGTTGTTTTTGTAAATTAACAAGTAAATGCTGCCGTGCTTCCTGCTGACGTTGGACTCAGCCACAATGTTTATGTAATGCTCGTGAGACCATATGCTTTTGAACAGGGACAAAAGTTCGAAGCAGACTGCTTTTAAAAAGAGGAAGATTCTAATTTCGTTTTTTTTTTGTATAATAATCTGATTCTTGGAGAGTTAGGTTTAGAAAAGCTGATAGCATTTAATTAGACTCTTAAGTTATATAATTAATTTGACGAGGTTGAGCCATTTTTTATTCAACCAGTTTTCATACAGAGATGATGAATTACCAATTAAATAATTGCTCTCTAACCAATAACATATCGTTATGTAGCAGCCTTTAATGCCAGAAACCATGTTAACAGTTATCATTCTTTCTATACTATTCTTAAGCTTCAGAACTTCCCTCATAGTAACATTTTAAGTGCCTCTGGAGCACAATGAATCACTACCAATGTTTTCATTTTGCATTAAAGTTTATTCGAAATAATGGTTAGAAGGGTATTAAAATGCATAGCACTGTAATCAACTACGGACTTAATATAACGAAAATAACATGGCATATTTAACATTACTACTTATATTCCTCCCATTAGGTTGTCAGGGGTCAAAGTCTTTACACGAGTCTATGATGTAAGTCGTTTACAATGACACTGTTAATATCTATTCTGAGTTTTTTCCCACAAGTTTCAATATTTCAATTACTGTCTTTCATCGCTTGAGGTTAATGGACGGTAATTATCAGGAGAGAGTGGTAAGCCAGTACGCCACTGTAGCACTTGGAAGGAATATGAGGGATAAGGATCTGGGAATAGGCAGAGGAAAGGAACGGTGTCCAGTCACTTGGACCATCGGGGGATCGAACGCTGATCTGCATGAAACGAGGCTATCGCTGTAGCGACCAGTCCAAGTGGTTGGACTGAACGCTGGAGGGTCATTTATTCTTTTCTCGGATTAAGACGGTTCGAATTTTATGGAGATAATTTAACAACATTCAATGTTTTAGAAGCTAGAGAATTAAATAAAGCTTGCAATCAACTCTGAAGCATATGCAAGGTGCAATAAAACTAATGACATTTTCATAGCAAATGACAACTACATCAGCTTGTGCAGGTACTTATTTACTAACATCCTAACGTACCTGGTCATTTATAGCTACTCTAGACTGTGTGAAGGGTTACAAACATAGTGTGTGTCAAGTTTGCTTTATCAACACACTTAAGTACATGTGCATTTGTGCAGCTAATTCTAAACTATACAAAGGAAAGTACAACGAATCAAAAAGTGGTGCTAAAAACTAGCTACGTGGTGTTAAAAATCCCTATAACACAGGATGGTTAGTCATATGATAAGTAAAATTCCAAGGTTTTTTTTTCCAAGGGATGAACTCCATATAATGAAACTCTACGGGATATCGGAGTGGTGTTTCACTAACATGACAGTGATACATGTAATAATGCCGATAACATCACCTTTCAGGTAAGAGATGAAAGTGGCTCGGAAATAGGCCTACAACTGGAACTATCCAGTGCTGAAAATCGGCCAAATATGATAGGCCAGTCGTGGGGAAACGGAGAAAACCCCACCTATAGAGGAGAGAAGAAAACGGAGATATGCTGGTTAGTACTGTACATGAATGGCCACGCCTGTGGTGGGAAGGGAAGGGAAGGAAATTATCAGGAGGAAACGCCAAGCCATTACGACTATATAGCCCTTGGAAGGGGTCAGGATAAGGATTTGGGACGCGGGGGGGAGGAATGGTGCCCAACCACTTGGACGGCCGGGGGATTGAACACCGACCTGCATGACGCGAGACCGTCGCTCTACCGTCCAGCCCAAGTGGTTGGGCGCCTGTGGTGGGAAGAACACACCTATAACAAGCTTCAGAATAATAAGGGTCAGTGCCAGTCTTGTCCAGCTGGTTTTATGCCTCTGTGGCTTGGTGCAGCGCATCTCAAGGTGTGCTGAGTATAGTGATCCTGCTGAGACAAGCAACCAGAAGGTGCTGAGACAACCAGAAGATGCTGAGACAACCAGAAGATGCTGAGACAACCAGGTGCTGAGACAAGTAGAAGGTTCTGAGATAAGCAACCAGAAGGTGCTGAGACAACCAGAAGATGCTGAGACAACCAGAAGATGCTGAGACAACCAGAAGATGCTGAGACAACCAGAAGATGCTGAGACAAAAGAGCCCAGCAAGACGCGCGCAGAGGGACACAGGAAGAGGAGAGAGGGAGGGGGGGGGGGGAACAAAACAACACACACACAATCCCAGGAACAACTAGCGACACTAACTACAACTTTACAACTCACAAATGACCTTATAATGAGCCACTGAAACTACAATTCTGAGGAAAAACAATCACACACAAAAAGAAAGGCAACACAAGGAGTCAAAACACACACAAACCCCGAGCAACACAACACGCCACAACCAACCCACACTGTTGCAGCCTCCGCAACACCCATCGCGAACCTCTCCCTTGTGGCGCAAGTCGCGATCCCAACTTCCAGGAGTTATACGCCTTTAAGCCAGCCACACATCAGCGAGACGTATTTTTGGGGGGGAGAAGGTGCTGAATTTTGAGTTTCGAGTTTTGAGGGATTTGGAGGGAAGGGAAGTGGAAGAGGAGGCTGGGAGAAGGATCTGATTTACCTTACCCATCACCTCCCACCCTCAGCTTCCCCACCTCTACCCCCACCACACCATAAATTTTAAATTAAGTGAAAACCATAGAGGTGTATACATAAAGGTTTGTAAAAACAAAGGGAGGGAGGGGGAGAAAAAGGGAGGGGTAAGAGAAAGGGAGGAGGGGGTAAGAGAAAGGGAGGGGAGAGTGAGAGGGGGGGGAGGGGGGATGAAGAGCAGAAGAATGGCCACTTTTAAACTGAGAGAAGATAGATGGCCCCTACACACAGCTACAGGCCTTGGCCCCTCCGGATGTCGGTTAAAAATCATCCAAATTAGGAGACACTCCAACACCGTTAATGACATCACCTATTAACTCCATTTGCTGCTAACGAGGCAACCAAACGGCCGGCTGCCTCACTCACTCCCTCATCACTCCACCAGCCGGCCGCCCCACTTCCTCATCCCCTTCAGTCTCAAGTAGGTGACTAAGAATACAAATAAACAGTGAAATTCAATACTCTTAAGAACATCTGATGCATTCATGGAGCATATTGCAACCCATTCTGCAATCTGACGGTGTTGTAGTGACTGGCATATGAACAACTCATCCTCCAACATGACAGTCATGTGGTGACTGGCATATGAACAACTCATCCTCCAACATGACAGTCATGTGGTGACTGGCATATGAACAACTCATCCTCCAACATGACAGTCATGTGGTGACTGGCATATGAACAACTCATCCTCCAACATGAGTCATGTGGTGACTGGCATATGAACAACTCATCCTCCAACATGACAGTCATGTGGTGACTGGCATATGAACAACTCATCCTCCAACATGACAGTCATGTGGTGACTGGCATATGAACAACTCATCCTCCAACATAACAGTCCACGTAACTACACGAGTGAAACAAGCCCACTAAGAAAATACTTGATCAGAAAGGGTCAATACAAGCCCCAAAGCTCCTTCAGCATCATGCCTCCAGCTGTTTGGAGAATCGGCAACATATCTCTAAATGAACTCTAAGAAGGGACCTTGATAAACACCTGCAAAGCATTACCAATATACCTGACTGCGGTGGCTGCGTCGAGCAAACAGGTGTGGTCAGAGACGGGGCCGCATGGACACTGATCCCTGGAACACTATTACCCTGGGGTGATCCACTGAACACCACAGGGTAATATTTCCCTTACGTGAGAACATTACTGGCTCCTCCGAGTGGAATTGCCTGCGTTTATTCATGCCTTGATATTTTGATGGCTTGG
>WNGS01163519.1:1958167-1972969 GCA_020271785.1 Procambarus virginalis | reverse complement strand
GAAGTCAGCCTGGAAAGCTAGCTAGCGTGACTGGTCAGCCAGGCGACGATTCTTTGGCTGCAACTGGTCGTTTAGATTTCATTTTTTTCCTTGTTCTTCCTTATTGATTTGAAAGTGGAATCACTTGGCAACATGTGACCCGAATTGGCGACGAATGAGTCAATAACTACCTCATAAATGTTCATGCTGGCGTGAGAGGTTTCTGGGGTTCGGGCGAGTGAACCTGTGACGTCATGAAGCATTATCAGACTGCCGCAGCCCTCCTCATCAACAAGGCAAAACTGTTCATTCACGGCAGCAGCCAAATCCCCCGTTTATGAATGAGAGAGGTTGTACACGCGACTCTCAACTAATGACGCTCGAATATTTCTCATACGACCTCTGTTTGAGTCACAACTCTATAAATACCACACCACCACACCACACACCACACCACCACCACCACACACCACACCACACACCACACCACCACCACACACCACACCACATCATACCACCACACCATACCACCAGACACCACCACACCACATATCACCACACCACACCATACCGCCACACCACCACGCCACACCACACACCACCACACACCACCACACCACACCACACCAACACACACACCCACACACACACACACACACACCACACACCACACACACCACCACACCACACACACCACACCACCACACCACACCACACCACACCACACCACACACCACCACACCACCACACCACACCACCACCACACCACACACATCACCATACACCCACACCACACACTACCACACCACACCACACCACCACACCATACCACACCACACACCACCCACACCACCACACACCACACCATACCACCACACACCACCACACACCACACCATACCACACCACACCACAACACCACACACCACACACCACACACCACCACACCACCACACACCACACCACACACCACCACACACCACACCACCACACCACCACACACCACACCACACACCACCACACACCACCACACACCACCACACACCACACCACACCACCACACCAACCACACACCACACACCACCACACCACACACCACCACACACCACCACACCACACACCACCACACCACCACCACACCACCACAACCATACCACCACACACCACCACACCACACAACACACCACCACACACCACCACACCACACACCACCACACACCACCACACCACACCACACACCACACACCACCACACATCACCACACCACACCACCACACACCACACCACACCACCACACCACCACCACACACCACACCATACCACCACACACCACCACACCACACCACCACACACCACACCACCACACACCACACCACCACACACCACCACACACCACACCATACCACCACCACACCATACCACAACACCACCACACCACACCACACACCACCACACCACACCACACACCACCACACCACCACACCACCACACCACACCACCACACCACACCACCACACCACACCACCACACCACCACCCCACCACACCACACACCACACCACCACACCACACCACACACCACACACCACACCACACCACACACACACACCACTCCACCTTACACCATCCACACCACACGAGAGCAAAAGGCCTTAGCCTCTCGTGCCACCCATCAGAACAATAATACCTAACGTGAAAAAAGTAATTGAACCAGCCGTTCGTCATGGCTCACGTCAGCATGGAGCGCACGGAGCCACGCCATGAGTCTGAGCGCACGCCGGCGCACGGAGCAGACCATCACAGCACGGAACAGCGCCGGCAGAGCACATGCTGTTACGGAACACACGCTGCTTCCTCCCTGCTTTATCATCTCTGCTGATCGATTCTGGTGGTGACGTCTGGCCTCACTCGCTATACGATGATTGGAGGATGATCTTCCCCCACACCCGTTCTTCTCCCCCCCTTCTCCTTCACACCTTCTCTTCCCTCCCACATCCCCACACCCTCTTCATTACCCTCTTTTCGCCTCGTTACCTATCTCCCTCCTTCCCTACCCTGTACTCCAGGAATTGGCTACCAAATGGTTTCCGGAATTAAGTTCCGACAACTGTAAGATGAGATGGGACAGGAGACCAGGAGATATCTTCACAGAAGGGGTAAAGCAACTACATGAATCGAACCAGAGAAAATAGGAAGGGGGCTATGATTCCCACCACGATCTCCACAGCTACCGTAACCCGGGGAAACATTGCCAGCAAGACGACGCTGGCAAGCACTTTAGCCCGCGTTTATGAAAACCACGGCTAGACTCTGCATAATTCGTTTTAGTACCAATAATGGTAATAATCACGTCACCGGCTTGGGTAATTCATATATCTTGTGACGCATTTCATAAATAACAAAATTTGAAAAAAATATATAAGGTTTTATTGCAACATAAGCCATTAGTGCACAGAGCTAAAAATGTACGACGTGCTTTGATTACGCGGCATCCAATCTTCCATGAAAACTCCAGTGCGATACTAAAAGCTTGGGTACCAATAGAATTCAATATTCTATATAGTCTCCTGAGCTATGAGGATGTGGTACAGAGAATCTTGGAACTCGCAACCTAAAAGCTGGCAAGAATTAACACTGAATTGGAGGGATTCATTACAATGTAAAAGATACTGAGGGGAATAGACTATGTCATGTGGACAAGGACAGCCATTTAAAGTGAGCGAAAGTAGGATCTAATGATGTTATAAAATGAAACATGGAGACTTTAAATGACGGAACAAAATGTAAGGAAAGTACTCGAACCTTGGACGAATGGTGAACCCATGGAATGTGTTTGACAAAAAGAATGTTGTGGAAGCCTACCTCCATTTGGCTTTGTAAATCTGGCTTTAAGCCAGATTGACGAAGAATTTCGAGGACAGAATAGTTTTTAAACCTTATAATGCCAATACGGTGAACAAGTCTTGCATGGCAAGGCACACATTCAGATACACGCAGAAATATCACCAATAGCGTGATACATCAAAGTTTGAACAACTAAGGCGCGTCTGGGATCAGTCCCGGACGTTCAGATTAACCCTCTTCAACGGCCCTTGTGGAATTGCTACAAATAATACACCTTGCTCTTCCTCCATACTTCACTGATAGATAAGCACGAATAGGATGAGCTCTTCCCTGCTCTCTCACTACATCTCCACTCCTTACTTCCCCCCAGCTCTTACTCAAGCTAGATACTGTAAAGTAACCAAGCACGCACAGTACAGCTATTATTTTCAAAGCTCTAGCAGTTTAAAGTGTCGGGTAAAGCAATGGTAAGTCCTCTGTATGATCAGTCCTCGTCACAGTAACCGTAACGACATTATTGAAGAATCAAAACATAACCCAGGCTCATTGTGAGTTCCCCTTGGCTGCTCAGGAAGAGTCTGTCCCTTGTCAATTACTCAAGAAAATCCAGCTCTGATCAGTACAGAAGATGAATTTTGTGCAAGGACATTTCATAAATTTATAAACCATGAAGTCAATCTTCATTAATAATGAGTTCCGAAGGATAACATGTAAACTTTGAGCAATGGATTGCAAAAAAATTTAGTGACAAACAAGTCATCGAGCAAAGAGGATACAGCAAACCAAACATACGACAGATGACAAATATAAGTTGCAAGGCACTGTCCTCACACCACTATACTGTCGCAGCTTCACATCACACACAAACAAATATATAATAAAACACCACTTCAGCGTCATCCTTTGAAGTTGTTTCAAAAAAAAGCAGCATAACAAGGCTTCATGTGTGACACACCTGAACAATCTACTAGAGCCGATCACACAATCTTCAGTGGGCTATAGTACCTAACATGAATTGCTCAACAGACGAGAAGATCCGATGTATTCTAATATGGACAAACAATAACTCGATAGTGGATATAGGATCAGATACTGGTGAGTCCCTCTTTTCTTTTTGTAGAGTGAAATACCAACAATAAGGATCTACAAAAAAATAATGACCGAAACTTCATGTTAGTGATCTTAACAAAGGCAAATCTAGACTAACAAGGGAAAAACAATTGCCACCATATTACACTACTCAGAACCATACGATAACAAAGGTTTAACGATATCAAAGCTCCTACCTTTACCAAATGATATACACCACAGTTAAACAATCTGTAACGTCAGCTGGTTTACAAATGCCATGTTTTGGTTGTGGGGGTCGGCACGCACAACTGGCTCCCTCGCTGGAGCCACAAGGTGTAAAATAAAAGTTGAGTGGCAGTTATGCCCACTACTTGCGTCCGTCCTGTTGAAGGCATTGTTGCAGGTCCAGGGGTGGAGACTCCCTCCGGCCAGGTGCTTGTTTATTCCAAAGGTCCGGGAGGATGAAATATATAGATTACTCAGGAAGGAAAGGTGTAAGGGGGAAAGTAATAGTGGGTGAGGGAAGGAAGAGTGGGGGGTGGGGGGAAACGGTTGGAATAGGAAGGGAAGACCGTGGATTGAAATAGGCAAGGGGAGATAAGTTAGAATAGAAAGAAAAAGAGGTTGAAATAGAGAGGGCAGATATATTATACTATGGTGAATAGTTAAGGGTTGGAATATGGAAGGGAGATAATGGTAATAAGAATGGCAGGCGAGAGAGAGAGGAGAAGAACAGTGGCTATTGATTCTGTGCAAGATGAGTGGTATCAAGAGCTGGGGGTTGATACGCGGTTAAGTTGAGGTTGGCGGGACGAGCTCCCTTTTGTGTGAGGGATGAAATTAGCCCCCCCCCCCAACCCTCTCTCTCTCTCTTCTCCCTCACCTTACAACCCGTCCTCAGACCAAGTCCATTCCATCCAGCGGTCGACCCAAAGACGCATTCATCCATTTTAACATGCTGTTCGTTCAAAACAGGAATTTTATAAATTATAATAATATTATTTTATATTAGCATATTGAGCATATTTAGGCACTGGTAGGTTAGGTGTTTAGGTTCTGTTTGGCGATTATTTGCATTTGTAGTACGTGTGGTGAAGCATTTACAGCGTTGTGATTCGAACAAAATTCGTCAGTGAAGCACTTGTTCCGGATATGTTCGAACGTCATCAGTCGTGAGTCGTGCGTAAACCGTTTTTCATTCATAAACAGCTGTGGTTTGGCGGGTGGATGGAATCACTTTTGGGTCTTTGCTCAGCCCGTCCGTCCTCTGGCTAGCTGTTACTCTTATGACATAATTGTTAGAAACTTGAAATCCAATTCCTTCGGAGCTCATTTTGTGGGCTATTACTTTATTGTCACACTACCTACCTGTTCTACTTGTATGTTAAAATGAGTTTACAAAATCTGTGTATATAGCTGCTGCCACTCTCTATCACTGCCACCGTTTCCACACCCATCACCACCACACCCATCACTACACCACCACCACAGTCCACCGCCAAAACACCATCACCGCCCACCACCACCGCCGCCCATCACCACAACACCAAACCAGCCAGCGCCACAACATTTCCCGACTACCCTTTTATGACCTCACAACAGCCACAACTTGCCAGTAACACACACTAAACGCCACACACCTCACAACCTTAATCAAATTTCGCCCACTCAACTGCCCGCTAACGTGAAGAATAAAGCAGGAATTGCTCCTGGCAGTCAGTCGTGCCTTACCTGGTGTCGGGGAAGAGATCTGCCTCACTGGTGTACCAGGTGAGTACACCTGGTACACCTGCTACACCTGGTACACCTCACTGGTGTACCAGGTCTTGTCTTGGCCAGTAACTAGAAACGAATTCCTTTCTCTCTATGGCTGCTAGAGCGAGGTTTATTAAAGTACAACCTCGATTCAACGAACTATATGGGACCAACTTCAATTCGTTGAGATGCCTCCAGGGGCCAGATTCACGAAAGCACTTACGAACGTGTACATTTTTCCTTAATCTTTGACGGCTTTGGTTACATTTATTAAACAGTTTACAAGCACGAAAACTTCCCATTCAACTGTTATTGTTATAAACAGCCTCCTGGTGCTTCGGAGCTCATTAACAGTTTAATAATTGGAAACAAAGCCGCCAAAGATTGAGAAAAGATGTACAGGTTCGTAAGTGCTTTCGTGAATCTGGCCCCAGGATACATTTCAATGCCCTACGGGCTAATTTCACTTACCGAATTCTTGCCAAGTGAATTTCAATTTCAAGCATTTCAATCTATAATATAATAGGTAACTACCTAATGAATACGACTACAGCAAATTTTCTTTAACAACATCTAGATCATTTCTCCCGTCCCCAGCCTAAAAACTATCTTTCAAACGTATCAGAACCATTCCTGAGTGAACGGAAATCGTATGAACGAAAATATCCACGATAGCTTTCCCAAGGCTCCAATTATTTCTTGTAACGTTGAGTCCGTCTTCAGAAATCATCAAAAAACACGATTGGAACCATATTAGGAGATTTGCCATTCATACTCAAATATTTCCAACGCTCTGTATGCTGATTTCAGCGAGCAAAATGTGAATTTCAACCTGTCATATGAAGGGTAATAACCTAGAGAACCTGTCTGTAAAAAGATTTAACCACATCTATCATTTCTCACGTCCAAGCCTCAAAATCTCATGTTAAAAGGAGAAAACAAGAGTTCACATTTTACTGAGCCAAAACGTCTGCAACTGGATATAAAAAAGAATCATATAGTTTGGTTATAAATATGTTCAATGACTTTCCCAAGGCCGGAACTATTTCTTGTAATGTTGCCTCCACCTGTGAACTCTTGTTTCAACGTCATAAGCAAATCTGCAAGGAGGATTCGAACCCGTACACTTGTTACTCCCAAGCACAAGCCCTAGGCCACTACATCAGAACTTGGTGTAGTGAACCCGCACACTTGGTAGTACCAAGTGTGCGGCTTCGAATCCTCCCAATGGCTCCTACATGTGTATTTGTTATTTCTTTCATTCACTACTTTTCACAATCTCTCTCTCTCTCTCTCTTTCTACCCCCCCCCCACCCCCAACCACATGGGCTGGACGGTAGAGCGACTGTCTCGCTTCATGCAGGTCGGCGTTCAATCCCCGACAGTCCAAATTGTTGGGTACCATTCCTTCCCCTCCCCCGTCCCATCCCAAATCCTTATCCTGATCTATTCCCAGTGCAATGAAGTCGCTATATATACTTTTTCCTGATAGTTCCATTACCCCCCCCTCTCTCTCTCTCACACACACACACACACACACACACACACACACACACACACACACACACACACACACACACACACACACACACACACACACGCAGACAACCCAGGCGATCATTGATCAAGGCACAGAGCCGGGGACTACGTTGATTGCGCTAATGTGGCAAGAGATTTTCACTGTTTTAAAATGATGACTTAATATTGTACTCTGCACCATGACGATGTATTCTCTTATTAGACTTGAATATCTACACACGAATATAAATCTGCACCTACACATATGTTACACGTTGGTACATATATTCGTGTATTTTGTATATAGATAAGTCTATCTTGTCTATATATACGGTAACATGCTTATCAAAATGCATACATATTGATATATTGATACATTTCAACCCAGCCCCTAAAATGGTAGTGCATACGCGATTCGGGAACATGTGTACATCACATTTACTGTAGCACATAGGTTACAATACACATGTACTATTTTATAATTGAAAAATGATTGTGGCATGAACGAAACCAAAATAGCCAGACAGCCTAACCAAGCATACCGTAGGCTTTTAACGATGCATATTTTGACAATATTAGGCCTAGGATATGTTAGGTTAAGCCTAGGGGGTACGTTTGATTAGGCCTAAATAGATGAGATTTTTATACATTGAAACGTTAGAAAATTAATCAATACAAGGTAGGCCTATTTCTAGTCTATTTTTTAACAGCATGTCAACGTCATCTACGAGGGCAATGTTGTTTATGTAATTAGTTTATTGTGAGCCAGACACCCAATCAGTGAGTGCAGGTGTGGCATACAGTCACGTGTATTATTTTTTTTTATTTTTTTTAGATATATACAAGAGTTGTTACAGCCACTAGTACGCGTAGCGTTTCGGGCAGGTCCCTGGAATACAATCTCCGCCGCGAAGAATCGTTGTTACAACCAAGTACACATTTTACTGTTGAGTTAAACAGAGGCTACAGTTAAGGATTTGTGCCCAGTAAAACCTCCCCGGCCAGGATACGAACCCATGACAAAGCGCTCGCGGAACGCCAGGCGAGTGTCTTACCACTACACCACAGAGACTATAGTTACAGGAGGAAACTAGGAACATTTGCACATGATTTCCGCTAGTATATATTAGTGAAGTACTGCACCGCGGTAGAAGACAACGTCCTGGAGCGAAAGACAATGTAGGGAATGCAAAATAGGCCCAGTGAAGAGCCGAGACGCCATGAGCTCAGAGGACACTGTACGAACATCAGAGGTCCATTCATTCCCAACAAGTACAAGACATATTGCCGGAACGAGAGTGGACGTGTTCAAAAACAAACTTAAGACACCCACGTGCAGGCAGTGGCAGACCAACAGAGCTGTGGTGAATATAGGGCTTGGGTGCCGCTCCAAGCAACAACCTACCAAATTAACTAATCACAAATCAAGCCTGGCCCCAAGAGAAGACCTTGCAGAACTCCCTCCAGGTATACTCCTAACATTTGGGTGGAGGCAGCGGGCAAAGGATATATAGCGATTGGGACGGAAGTGGGTATGGGATGGGCGAGAGGAGGAAGGGAAGGGGGAAAGGAAGGGTGAAGTAACATGACTGGCGTGTAAACACACCATTTCTCGACTCCCAGACTCCATAACCCGGATTACCCCGGCACTGACCTCCGCAGGACTGGGAACGCCAACTCCCGAAATTATAGACATTATGGAGAGATACGGCGGGCTGTTATGGGGGGGTTTAGAATGCTCAAGTCCACCGGGCTCACTCCAGCCCTCACTGCCTATTTGTGTTCCTCCATCAATCTCTCTTCCATACTTCCGTTTCTCCTCACAAATGCGTGCAAGTACTCACACATATCTCCACATTCGAACGTCTGGAGAGTTAAATTATAATAACAGGTATCGTAGGACTAATAGGCAGGGAGTACTGAGATAGACCTCACTTTCCTGTAATCACTCGCACGCACGCGCACGCACGCACACACACGCACACACACACACACACACACACACACACACACACACACACACACACACACACACACACACACACACACACACACACACACACACGAGACTACAGAAGAAATCTTCGGAAAGTTGAACAAACTTCAGCTTGTTCTGAGCCACAGTCAAGTATCAGGAAGAATTGCAGCAGAAAATGCAAAGACGTGTAGGAGAGGGGGAGGAATACGGAGACCTGCAACCCCCATCCCACACTAACTGCCACTTTCTATCCCTTTCCTCCTACCCCAGCCATCGTGTCTTCCCATCCACCTCCCAACCGACTAGAATCTCCATCCCACTTCCGAATTCAACTGATTATCCACACGTCCATAACTATCTCCTTTACCATATTCTCTTACGGCCCCTTCCATAACAACCCCCCCCCCCACACCAACAGCAATTAGCCACTATTTCCAACCACTAGCAACATAACCACCATTAACTACCCAGTAATCCATGCAGCCACTGCCCACTAACACTACCAACTCCTCTAAAACTACACCAACTACTCTTAAACCACCACTACCACCAACTACTCTTAAACCACCACAACCACCAACTACCAACCACAATGAGCACCACCCACTAGTCACTTCAAGACAGCAGCCACTTACCAAGTTACAGGGCCAATAACCATGCTCAGTTTAGTATACAATTGACACAACACAATATTCTCCATATTACCACCAGTGTTACACTGCTGGCCTCCAAGTTAACACTATATTGCAGGTCAGGCCACGACCAGTGGCGGTGAGTAGTGGTGAGTAGTGGAGTTTGGTGGCGTGGACTGGTAGGGCACAGGTGGCAACTTGGTAGTAAGGTGGCAGGTATTGGTGGTTGGGGGCCGGTTGGAGGTGGAAACCGAAGGCAGTTTGTAAGTGACAGATGGCCAGTGGTTGGTTGGTGGGTATAGGTGTTAGTGAATGAAGGTGGGATGTGTTGTTGTGGGTAGTACATACACTGGCCTCAAGTCTCCTGTATGAATACCACTGATACCTGGTTGATGGTGTTCTGGGAGTTCTTCTACTCCCCCAACGAATACGAATGTACTCTCACAATGACTTGTGAGAGTACTACTCTGCTTCTGCAGATCCCACATATTTCATACACGCGAAGGGCAAGTGATTATGAATATAATACGTAAATAAGTGTTTACAAAGTACATACAACAATATTATTTCCTATCCTCCCATGCAGACACACACACAATCCCTGCAGTCTTAACAATACCACAATCACTGCCACTTTGTCTATTTCCTCTGTTAAGAATGATCTCAAGGAGTGTGTACTGGCATGCTCATTTTAACACAATCCTTCAAGGTTATCCCCAAGCATAATTATTGCCATATTACTTATGGCAGACCTCACCTGTCTGTCGGCTGTAGAATCATATAAGCAGCTAAAAAGTGTTCTTTGATACTTCCAGTTTCTCCATATCACATCAACTCTTTTTATGAGTAGATGAGTATTGAACATTTTGAACATTTCCTCTTTGTCTAATCTTCGATTTCCCTTCAAATCTTGAAAAAAAATATCCATTTGTTTCCCCATAAATGCTTATGTATAGCTTGTATGGTGACATTATTATTATGAGGAGTTAGTAACATTCAATACTCATCTACTCATAAAAGACATGTCGACTCCTTCAAGTGAGTATCTGCTTGGTACTTCTAGTTCCAGTGTGTTTACCCATCTCTCTTACTCAGCGATCCATCAAGTGCAGACCTCGGTTTGACCATCGGTCTAATTCAAAATAAGCTGCAAAACATCAGCTTGCGTAGTTTCAAATTGGTCAACTCCCACTCTGTGTTGCAATCCACCCTGGCCAAGAGTCACCTTGAGGTTATCTTGAGATGATTTCGGGGCTTAGTGTCCCCACGGCCCGGTCCTCGACCAGGCCTCCACCCCCAGGAAGCAACCCGTGACAGCTGACTAACTCCCAGGTACCTATTTACTGCTAGGTAACAGGGGTATCAGGATGAAAGAAACTCTGCCCATTGTTTCTCGCCGGCGCCTGAGATCGAACCCAGGACCACAGGACCACAGGATCACGCGTCCAGTGTTCTGCTGTCCGCTCAGCCACCGGCTGCCCCCCGGCTAGTCCGGGGAACGGATTGGAGTCCGTTGCAATCGCAACTCAGTCTACTTCAAAATCAAATTTCTATGGTAACTCTGAACACATGAGTTAGCAAATGCATTCATTCATGAGGCAACAAACTGCATAATGCATGTTTAAGTATCTAATTCCCACAAATTTGGCTAAACTATAACGTTTTGAAGAACGAAACACAATACTTCTTTTATGCGGGCCAGTTCCTAAGTTGGCTGATGACATCGTGCGGTGATTATCATGGAACACCGATGACATCAATCTTGTGTGTATGGTGACGTCAGTGACCAGACGGGATAGCTTTAAGCTACAAACGATGTCACTCACCGTTCACAGTACACGTGCCTCAAACCCACCAATACAGTCAATGGGGATATACACAGAGAGGTGTACTACGCTTCCTGGTGTATATACACAGTTTACTTTTAGTTCTGAACTGCGTTCAGGCCTAAAGCATACTTACTGAATGGTCAGAGAGTTGACAAACTTTAAGCCCAACACCTTATTTATTTATTATTAGCATCTTTATTGACAAAATTAATTACAATTTTGCCTAATCTGAGGATTTTGATAGTCTGATTAAAGTGAGGATAATGCTGGTATTCACTGTCACGCAGGACCAACACCAAGCCAAAACCAATATACTTGAGTCACTCTTCAGAGTATACACAATAGCGCCTCCCGTTTTCCGAGTTCATATAATTTACTGCTCCATAAATTCTTCATCGTCCGTTGGTCGACTGATGATATATGTTGAGCAGATGGCTGAAATCGCCGTTATCGCGAAGAGGCGTAGCCGATGGAGTGAGAGAAGGCTACGTCTTGTTATCATCAGATAATATTGTCTTGAAGCTTACATTGTCCAGCAATATTATGGGCATTTCCGATTAGCGTTGAGCTACGAGGAAACGATTAAATGCGATTACTGCTTAGAGTCCAGCCGTAAGAAACCTGGCCAACGTACTGCTGATTGTATTTGTTATACAAAGTATTCTGTAAGCTGAGATATGGCATCAGTGCCACTATGGTCGATATATCAATATTGGTTGATATAGCAACAGTGCCAACGTCTCAATCCACGATTACTATAATAAATTATGTTTAAACGAGATTTCTGTTGTATTTATATTTCCAGAAATAAATAAATTAAGAGCAAATCTGTCAAAGATGTCATCCTCAATCTGGAATTTGTTATTATGTGTATGATTTTTCGATTTTGTGTGAGAGCTTCTAATAAAAGACAGTGTAAAAGGCTTTCTGAAACTCTAAAAATGGATGCAATCAGCTATCCTACTCTTGATATAGCTTGTAGATTGATAGCTTATAGATCTCTATAGCAAGTCTGTCTGCCACCACCTTTTCCCTTTGTTGAACCCATGTTCCGTTTGGTTCCGTAATTAGACCGTTCCTTATTAGTATCTCTGGAACTGTAGAGTACTTCTAGTCTGCCTTTTTTTTAATATATAGGTAGTGCATTAGTTGTGCGTGTGTACATGCGACATTCGCGAGCGCGTAATAAGTAATAGTAATTACCTAAGTGTAGTTTACAGAATAAGAGTTACGCTCGTGGTGTCCCGTCTTCCCAGCACTCTTTGTCGTATTTAATGCTTTGAAACTTCGCACATGTGTTTGAAACATACGCACATGGGTGTGCGCATGTGCCACCGTCCTTGCATGTGTGCGTGGGTGTGCACAGGTCACGGGTGAACGGCCGTCAGCTCGTTAACAGCATAACTTGTCTAATTTCCTGCAGGGGTTGTTATCGTGGGCCTCCCGCCCGCCCGCTCGCTCCACTACTGCCTCGCGTCCTCTCTAAAGACGAACATTTGAAGCACCAGTAGCACAACCCAGCCCTGCAGCAGCGGCAGCAGTGCTGAGAGGCGTACCACCAATTCCTGGTTGCTAGTGGCGGTCCGGTCAACAGCCAACCCGTCCTCGAAAATTCGTATAGTCAATATTGACTTATTAAATACGTGCAGAGGTGATATACTAAACATAATAGTTTACCTTGAAAAGCTTCATAGAAAACACCGACCTTACCTAACCTTGTTAGTATGTTAAGATAAGCATCTTATTGCTTCGTAATTACAATTATTACTTAACCTATACCTATAATAGGTTAAGTAACAATTGTAATTACGACGCTATAAGATGCTTATCTTAACACACTAACAAGGTTAAGTAAGGTCGGTGTTTTTTATGAAGCGTTTCAAGGTAAACTATTATGTTTAGTATGTCACCTATGCACGTATTTAATAAGCCAATATTGACTATACGAATTTTCGAGGACGGGTTGCAACAGCATACAGCGCCAGCTGAGCAAGGGCAGTACAGAACATCGGCCGTAATTTTAGGGTACATAAACATGAATCACAGTCGAAACAACATGGAACAGATCACTCACAACAAACACATACATAAGAGCATAAGAACAAAGGTAACTGCAGAAGGCCTATTGGCCCATACGAAGCAGTTCCTATTTATATCCACCCAATCCCACTCATATACATGTCCAACCCACGCTTGAAACAATACCTGGGACACAAGCCACTCTCCTCACTACAACTCCGAGAAGGCTCTGTACCATCATCCTCAAATAACTTCTCAATCTGTCGTTTCTTACCCAGGTCTAAGATGTATCATGCATTCTCCTGTGAGGCAGTGAATATGAGCAGCATCCTCACTGTCCTGTGAGACAGTGAATATGAGCAGCATCCTCCTGTCTCTTGTGGCAGTGAATATGAGCAGCATCCTCACTGTCCTGTGAGGCAGTGAATATGAGCAGCAGCCTCACTGTCCTGTGAGGCAGTGAATATGAGCAGCATCCTCCCTGTCCCATGTGGCAATGAATATGAGCAGCATCCTCAATGTGCTAAGACTTAATTGAATAACTCCGATTAGGCAAAATTACATGTAAATTTTGCTAATAGAATGTTTTCAATAATATTCTTGCCTAGGAATTTTATTAAAAAACTTTTTTTGCAGCGTTGACGAGTGAATGGCTGATATGGCTGTCGGTCTTCCCCCCCCCCCCCAGCAAATGTCGCAGAAACACCCACTGCAAGTCTGGGCACTCCCACAGGCAGCATCCAGCGTGGGTGAATGACCGAAACACGTTCATTCCCCTTTGGCAGGAGCAAGAGTGCTGAAATGTCCTCCATTAAGAGGTACCAAGACAACAGCGCCAGCATACAGGACAAACACTAGCCAGTAGCAAAAGCAGCAGTGAACACCCAACCAGAACTCTTCATTAACAGCAACAGGAGCGCTCGGCTCTCACTAACTTCATCGAGAGAGAATTATCCGGTCAACACATCACTGAAAGTCACAGTAGAGGGAACAGTCCAACTAGCAACACGGGCCCTGACACTGTTTAGTGTTTTTTTGTGTTCTCGCCTACACGCGCTTGTACGACGACCTTCAGTTCCTGGGCCCCAACCTACCGCTTGTCGTTTACCTATTATGTATCTGCTCACCTAGCTCAGTCACTGCATTGCTTTCATGGGTTGACTTTCAGCTCTTGGGTCT
>WNGS01163519.1:1898991-1910191 GCA_020271785.1 Procambarus virginalis | reverse complement strand
AGCCATTATGGCGTCTCTATCAGCTCAATTACAAAATATGATAAACAATACTTATTCATAGAGGCAGGCAGGCGCTGGCCATCAGTATTCATAAACGGCCCGGGCAACCTTTTATACCATTAGTCCCTCTATTTATGGTAATTTGTAAGTAATTAGCCTTTTTAATAATATTTTTGTAAATTGATTCCCTTTCGGTAGGAAGGGTGACATTCAATATGCATCTGTAGTACATGTGTGTGCTGTTTAAGGTTCTAGGCAGAGTCACTGTTTTGGGACTGTGGTATGTTCTTCTTTCAGAATAAACTTCAGCTCCTGGACCAAGCTTTTTCAGTAGTCGGTCGCCGGATATAATGACTCCCGATCTACTAGTGTGTAATATATCTACTCTTAATTAAAGCGCCAATGATTTTCGAAATTCTGTGGCGCGGGATTCGGGAACCCGCGCCACAGAATTTCGAGTCCTGGGTGCTATCCACCAGGCACCACACACACAACACCTCTGTGTGTGTGTTGCAAACTAGGGCAAACCTTCTGTAGGAATAGACAAAGCTTGTGTAAGCCCAGCAGAGGCCCGGTATGTCTGCCCAGCAGAGGTTACCTTGAGGTGATTCCGTGGCTCAGCGACCCCGCGGCCCGGTCGTCGACCAGGCCTCCTCGTTGCTGGACTGGTCAACCAGGCTGTTGGACGCGGCTGCTCGCAGCCTGAGGCCAGTGTGTCTGCCCACAATTCCAGGGAAAGAAGAATGCCCTGAACTATCAAGTGAGCTCGTTTACTCGGCAACAATGAGACAAATCTGATTAGAAATCTTCCAAACAAGACACGATAGAGCTAATCTCTCGAAGCTATTGACACAATCTCACTCTCCGGGGCCATGGGGAGTAGAAGAACTCCCAGAACCCCATCCAGGTACAATCCAGGTACAATCCACAAAAATAATCATCGTAAATCCTGACCACTTCAAGAGGTCTAGGTAGAGAGGCACGAACGAAAGGAAGCAATTTCAAGCTTGTCAAGCCACACTAAGACACGGAAAAAAGTTTTACAAACGGGTTGTAGTTCAAAAGGTTGTAGTTTTAGTTATAGGGTTGTTATGTACACTTGCGCCTGTGTATGTGATCGTGGATGTGTATACACACATGTACACAAAATTCCAAACTGAAGCAAAATATTTTAGTTCATAATGACAGCCAATAATATGTTTTTTTCCACGAGTACACGAAGCTGCATGGCTGATTGGCCGCCCGGATTGGCACCCTTAATTGCCTCTCCGCTGACCGGCACTTCAAGAGCTGACACCTAAAATGCGCAAAGTAAACAAACCTAACCTGGAGGAGCCGCGCCCAAACTAACCTTATTCGCCTGGGTGGACAAAGGCGAGAGTCGTTTGGCCTGGCGGCACTCGTGTCCACTAAGCCATTTGCCCTCACAATTATTCACGACTTCCAAACATAACAAGAGGGTGTTATAATCTGCAAGACGATGCGATGCTGACCAGGCAGCTTCGGTCGAAATTCCCGCACGAGAAGGCCAGAGTAGCCCACTAGGCGTCAGGGGGGCCGATGGAACTCTTTGGCGCGATGGGCAGGGGGAGGTGCACTGGGCTCTCGCACCTGGACAATTATTCACTAATAAGTCAATTAAGGTGGACTGCCTCAGGTGACCCCCGCCTCGGGAGAACACGATGCCCGAGTTTAATTTATTTATCACAGGCATATTTAAGCCGCGCACGTGGGGTAAAAAAAAAAAATTGCGAGAGGGACGGAAGAAGAGGGGAAGGTAAGGGAAGATCTGGGGGAGGGGGGAAGAAGCAATGATGGAAAAGGAAATACGAAAGGCATAATAGGAAGAGAAGGAGGCTGGGAATAAGAGTAAATCGAGACAGATTTAGGGGAAATAATCATGTTTTACCATTCAACTACAATTCTCATCTGGAGAGAGAGAACAGCACATCAGAAGGGTCTCTCTCTCTCTCTCCAGCCTCCACTTCCTTATGATGCCGGTGGCGGCTAAATGTACCTTAGTGGTAGTGACGCTGCCCTTGCGTCCCGGCCATTGACCGGGTCTTCTGCTTAACAGGATAATCAACAAAACTGTTGGTGCCTGCTGCTAGCTAGCTGTTCGACGTTGGCACCACAGCCCGGTTGACCGGGAACCCTTTCAGAAGTGTTTAACTTTACTTTTAAACAGAGATCTGTTCGTAATTCCATTTTTATAATTTAAATTAAAAGCAAGGATGTCGAAAAGCTAAACGAGATATCCTTGAAGAATTCGTTAATAATAATAATACAAAAATTCTAAAGGGCTACCTTACCATGGAGTTACCTTGGAGTTGTTCCGGGGCTTAGTGTCCCCGCGGCCCGGTCGTCGACCAGTCCTCCTCGTTGCTGAACTGGTCAACCAGGCTTGTTTGATGCGGCTGCTCGCAGCCTGACGTATGAATCACAGCCTGCTTGATCAGAGGGCTTATTGCATCTATTTTCCACTGAAGCTGTGTAGCTCATTCTGCCCTGCCTTTTGTAAGGAATAGTTGCAGGAGCCAGATCCTCTATATTCCTGATATAGGTTATCTGCGTCCTAGGCAATACATTTCAAAGGATTTTATAAGAGTTGGGAAAAATTTAGATATTTTATTGAATGGGTTCCTGACGCTAAACGTTTGGGGCACTTTATTCAGGTCACCAATTCTGCCAGAATTAATGTTTTCATTTAATGTGCTGCTGGTGTTATTACATAGTGCAGGTGTTGCTACACTAGGAGTGGTGTTGCTACACTAGGAGTAGTGTTGCTACACTAGGAGCAGTGTTGCTACACTAGGAGTAGTGTTGCTACACTAGGAGTAGTGTTGCTACACTAGGAGTAGTGTTGCTACACTAGGAGTAGTGTTGCTACACTATGAGTAGTGTTGCTACACTAGGAGTAGTGTTGCTACACTAGGAGTAGTGTTGCTACACTATGAGTAGTGTTGCTACACTAGGAGTAGTGTTGCTACACTAGGAGTATCTGGTATTGTTCCTCTCCAACACTGCACATACCTGGTATCAGTCCACACCAACACTGCATATACCTGGTATCAGTCCTCTCCAACACTGCACATACCTGGTATTAGTCCACACCAACACTACACATACCTGGTATCAGTCCTCTCCAACACTGCATGTACCTGGTATTATTCCTCTCCAACAGTACACACGCCTGGTATCACTCTTTTCCAACACTGCACATACCTGTTATCACTCCTCTCCTACACTGCACATACCTGCTATCAGTCCGCTCCAACAGTACACACACCTCTGATTGGTCTTCCCCAGAAACTTACCTGAAAAGGATAACATAAAAACCATTATGAATAATAATAACAACTACAAATTGAAATAAAAATGATACCTGCAATTAAGCATCATATATAATCCATTTGCATACCTAACTGCTTTCAGAATTTGCATGACGCCCGAGCGCCCAGCCGTGCTTGCGAGCAGATGAGCGTGCCAGCACTCAGTACACACACAAATACAACATTCAAAATACACAAATACATTCAAAATAAGGTACAATGGACAGAATGAAAGTGAATCTATGTGCATTTTTAAATGAGAATGAAAAAAGCTAGAAGTGTTAAGAGGAAGGGGTGTGAGGGAAATGTGTGGGGGGGGGGGAGGAAGCACCTTCACTTTAATTTATATAATTTACAGAACGGATTCCATGCGTTTATTATCAGACCTCCCTCCCAAACTCCTTCCCATTATCTGTCCTCCTTCCCACTGGTCTTTTCACCCTCCTTTCTCCATCTCTCCTCTTTCCATCCCGCCAATGATCAGGTTAATCAATATTTCAAGATGGACTGCGCCACACAACTCACCTACCCAAAGGTCACCACCACGAGTTAATTGGCACGATGGAGGTGGTTGACGCGTAAAACTGGAACTGTGGTCGCTCTGGGCGTCTCATATGACAGAATTACTTACCAGCTTCATCAATGACTTGCTGGGCTGTTTTTCTTTGCTTTAGGGATTAAAACATCAGCAAGTCGTTATTGATTGCCGAAAATGATTGGTAAATCAATTAAATACATATAAAGCACAAGCGAGTTTTAGAGAGAGAGAGAGAGAGAGAGAGAGAGAGAGAGAGAGAGAGAGAGAGAGAGAGAGAGAGAGAGAGAGAGCAATAGGGGAGGGAGTTTGATAATATTTGGAGCTTTAAGAATTAAAGAAAGAATTAAGTCCCTGCAAGAAGAAAAATTATAGTGGATAGGACTCTGTGGCTCAACAGAATCTGCCACTTTATTCGCCACAAAAAGGATGCATAATTAGTCTATCTCCTATCCTTTTGACAGAAGAGGGATTTCACAAAGTCAGCTTCCCTCGGGTTCGTTAGACCAACAATTCTCCCCACCACCATGATAGTGTTCAAATGAGAATCATTCATAGTCTCATTTGACTATCATTAAAGGAAAGGGAAGGAAACTGTCAGGAAAAAGCATCAAGCCATCACGACTATATAGCACTTGAAAGGGATCAGGATAAGGCTTTGGGATGCGTCGGGGGGGGGATGGGAGGAAGTGCCCTACCACTTGGACGGTCGGGAATTGAGCGCCGACCTGCATGAAGCGGGACCGTCGCTCTACCGTTCGTAGTTGGTCTATCATTAAAGGAGAGCCAACATTTTGGACTCTTGGGGAAAAACACCAAAAAGTACTCTTGACCAGAGTGAGAGTGAAGTATAAGCACTCTTGACAAGAGTAAGAGTGAAGTGTCAGATTTAAAGCTTTGTGTAAAGATTCAATTTACCTATTTTCAGAAATAAATATAACATCCCAGGGGAAATTAACATTCCATAATTTCCGGGGTTGCATTTTAACAATGGATAATTATTATATTTTTACCCCCTAAGGAAATATATGTACTGTATATAAGTCTATATTCCTGGTGCATAAGCTTATATCCTTCTTGCGATCGCTGGCTGAGTTGTTATATGACTGACCTGCCATGGGTATAATTCTCTGGCAGCCCAGGTTCGAATCCTGGAGGGGTCATAGAGTTTACAGTCGTACATGGGCTTGGGGACTATTCAATCTTCACGCGCGCGCGCGCGAGCTAAAATTGACAGAATAAACTAAATAATTAACTTGGAACTAAATATATTGTGAATGAAAGGCTGTACAAATTAGCAAATTCATGATACAAAAATTGTAAAATAAATTAAGCGTCAAACGAGATTAATTTGGTGCCGGAAATCAAAACAAGCGAGTGAAAGTTGGTTAACGAAGTTAATCAATCAACCCGCTTCGTATAGCAACCAATGTATACACTAATTCAATAAGTAAATTAACAAAGCACCGACCAGCTGATTTATCAATTCAAAAAACGGTAAAAAAATTATTATAAATTATTATTCATATATATATATATATATATATATATTATATATTATATATATTATATATATATATATATATATATATATATATATATATATATATAATATATATATATATATTGTGACGAGGCGTTCTGCCCTTGTGCGGCGCCACTGCTCACTTAGGTACCACATTTGCACACGTGGACACACACTCAGTCTTGTTCCTGTGAGAAGTGAGGTCAAACCAGCAGTTCCTGATCTCCAGTCTCTTCATAAACTACCTCTGATCAGAGTTCCCTGCTGCTGATTTACCACCACGAAAGTCTCTAGCCTAAGGTCGCCAATCTGGTCACTATATCACTTGCGCCAGACAATGTTTGTATTTACCAGTGGGAAAACCCTCAGCCTATAATTCTTGGTCATACGTAGCCTCAGACAAAAAAATATGCATTGAAGATGAGAATAATCCTAAACACACTATTACAATTAATAAATATAAACTGAAATGATTGTACACTTCCTTATAGCCGAGTAATAATAAATATCCGTTAAATATGGCAATATTCTTCGGTTAATTCCAATGCAACATGGCATCACAGCTCGGGTATCTCTCACTGGCGAATATTAGGCTTATGAACACAAATATTGCAACTTTGTTATACAGTGATGGAAAACTAAATGCCAACACTAGGTATGAATAGTAAACTATAATCAATATGCAACTTCTCTCAAATGAGTATACCAGATCAACAAATAACATAACATTTCAGTAGGCTCTTCAGTCTNTGTCGATACAGTTGGATAAATGTTGTACAATAGCTTTTCCACGCAGCTAAGCGCTGTATTTAAGATTTATTACAGACTGTGCGTGACCTGCTTTAGCAGTTAAGATTATATTACACATCATTATTGACAGAATTAATCACAATTTTGCCTAATTTGAGGATTCAATAAGCTTATTAAAGTGAGGATAATGGTGGTATTCACTGTCACGCAGGACAAAGGGTCATACATAAGACAATAGGTCTAAACTGTAGGCTGAAGCACATGTATATCATGGCTACAATCAAAGTGTTTAATGTATGGATATGTGAAAACAACTTTCTACTGTACACTGCCACCACAAGGGCAGGGATGGGTTCATAAGTGATGCAGCTTAGAAGTAATATAAACAAAATTGTTCTTCATTCTTTAAAATGGACAAGGAAATTTTGGATAAATTGTAGGATTCGTCCATAACACCTGAGTCAATGAAATAGTTACACAGTTGGTGGTACAATAGGCCAGGAGGTCTAATATCTTTTACGGTTTCACATTCAACAATATAGTGGTTCTAGTGAATGCATTAAAGGTTTATCACAGAGTTTACAATCTGAGTATTCTGGTAGTGGCTCAGCCTCACTAACCTGCCAGATGTGTCTATAGCCAAGGCGAATTCGCGCAATGACTACATCACATTGCCTGGTCCGGTTACTGTGCTGACCATACAAATACATTTATTACAAAACTTCATAACTTTAATACTGCAGCTTTCAGGTCTCTGGGCATTTCTTAGTTCTCGAATCTGAATTAATTTCTTTAATTTGTATGTTTCTAATAATTGCATTAGATAGTCCAAAGTCATAATCAATGTTTTCTTTCCTGCAAGCCTCATTGGCCAATCGATCATGTTTTCCAACTCCAACATGGGATGGGATCCACACAAATATTATAAAAGAGTTATTATCATTGGCAAAAATTACATTCCATTTAATATGACAAGCTACTTCAGACATACATTGTGATCTGTATTTAAGGACCGCAGAGCACTTTTAGTCACAGAAAATAACTCCACCACCATTGAGCTTAATTAAGGTATTCAGTGGCTAGATAAATACCCAATAGCACGGTCTGTGTCGTGCTTGCCCAGTTGTTCAATCTCTGTGTACTAGACATGATCATTCATTCCCTTTATATACTGCGCATGCACAACCTGTTCTACCAGTGCCTAACTGCACAGAGCCATCAGTAAAGAAAGACGTGCTGTTAATATCCACAGTCTCCAGTATACTTTTCTCTCCCTCCCTCTACCTAACTCTCGCCTACGTTCCCTCCTTCCCTACCTCCCTCCCTCCCTCCCTCCCTCTACTTGACTCCCACCTACCCGCCCAGCACCTGACTCCCCATTTCCCCTTTTTGTCCTCATTCCCCTCTCCCCCGTACACCAGGCTCCACCTAGGCCCTCCCCTGGCTCCTGATTTCATAGGAGCTTCGAGGAATCATTAAGGTAATTGTTTACGTGTCCTGATTATAAACTGCTGCATTTAGCTCTCTCACTTCATTCATGTCGCAAATTCCACTTTTTTTACCAAAGTGATACACAGCGCCTTATCGCTGGCACACACATATTTATGTCCGAGGGTCTCTTACCAATTTTCTGCGGGGCACTGCCCATTGTGTACACATTTTCGCCCCATTTCTTTTGTGGGGGACTACCCATTGTGTATGCATTTATCTCCTTATTTACTGTAGATAGAAACCCCATATTTACAGTGCCCCATTCTTTCATATGGACAGCCCCGTGGTTGAAAAAAGTGTTATGTAGTTATTAATTCCAACTATTATTATTATCTCATCTACAGCTGTTCCTATTATACCACTAATAATGAAATAATAGCACCATTACCACCATCCCCAACCACAAAATGAATAATAAGACCATATAAACCATGTTTTTTTTAGCATGGAACAACAAAGCCTAAAGACTATAAAGACTGGCTGCTTTAATTAATCCATATATAACTAGCTACAAACGTTGGCGCTCTGGTAAGGGAGAGGGGTGTAGGGAGGAAGGGTGTAGGGGGGAGGGTGTAGGGGGGAAGGGGTAGGGGGGAAGGGTGTAGGGGGGAAGGGGGGAGAAGGAGGAGTATTCAAGCCTAATCGCCTTGTAAGACGATAACGGGTCGTTCAAGGCGCGGGGAATATTACGGGTTAGGTTGCCGTCTGGGGATCGGGTGGGCGCCGACGATAACCTCGTGATTCATCGGCCTCTGAGGGGTCGCGCCCGGTAAATCGCCAGCAAATCGCTACAACATAAACGGCGCTGGAATGAGTGGAAAAGGGAGAGGAGGGGTGGGGGGGGGAAGAGGAGGTTGAGTAAGGGGAAACGGAGAAGGGAGAGGGAGATGAAGAAGGGATAGGGGGTGAGTGAAAGGGAAAGTAGGAGAATAATGGATATTCAAAAATGGGGAAATGGATTTCGTCCATTTGTGATTTTTTTGGTCCATTCAAAAGTGGGGAAATGGATTTTGTCCATGGACAACAAAATTTTGTCCATTTTGTCCAAAAAATGGACAAAATGGGGAAATAAGGAATGACTGAAATATGGACTTTGAAGAAGGGGGAAGGATAGCAGTTAAAAAGTAAGAAGATGAACGGGGGAAGAAGGGAAAAAAATATGAGGGGGGGGGGAGGAATAAAGGCAAAAGATTAGATAGGAAGAGGAAGATGAACACGGGTGGAAGATGGAAGACAAAAACCCGAGTTATGGAAACACCGCAGTTAAGAGCGGGTGCAGACGGCGATGATGAACGCCGACCATCCTTCTTACACTTCCACGGGTGTAAATTGGATTTCCTGCTCCACTATGGGAGGATAATTCTCGACTAAGGGGACGGAGGGAGGGGAAGGAGAACGTGGAGGGAGAGAAAGCGAGGGGGGAAGAACGTGGAGGGTTGGCATAATGAAGGTACGCTCTCGGTAACACCGATTAGGCGGTGCATAGTTTAATCTCCGTTCCCTGAAGAATATTTAAAAGAGGTGTGGAATAACATCGCCTTGTGGGGCTCAGGAACCCTTTACACAACGCCTTGTGGGGCTCAGGAACCCTTTACTCAACGTCTTGTGGGGCTCAGGAACCATTTACACAACGCCTTGTGTAGCTCAGGAACCCTTTACACAACGCCTTGTGTAGCTCAGGAACCCTTTACACAACGCCTTGTGTAGCTCAGGAACCCTTTACACAACGCCTTGTGTAGCTCAGAACCCTTTACACAACGCCTTGTGTAGCTCAGGAACCCTTTACACAACGCCTTGTGTAGCTCAGGAACCCTTTACACAACGCCTTGTGTAGCTCAGGAACCATTTACACAACGCCTTGTGTAGCTCAGGAACCCTTTACACAACGCCTTATGTAGCTCAGGAACCCTTTACACAACGCCTTGTGTAGCTCAGGAACCCTTTACACAACGCCTTGTGTAGCTCAGGAACCCTTTACACAACGCCTTGTGTAGCTCAGGAACCATTACACAACGCCTTGTGTAGCTCAGACCCTTTACACACGCCTTGTGTAGCTCAGGAACCCTTTACACAACGCCTATGGGGCTCAGGAACCCTTAACACAACGCCTTGTGTAGCTCAGGAACCATTTACTCAACGCCTTGTGTGGCTCAGGAACCCTTTAACACAACGCCTTGTGGGGCTCAGGAACCCTTTACTACACGCCTTGTGTAGCTCAGGACCCTTTACCAACGCCTTGTGGGGCTCAGGAACCCTTTACACAACGCCTTATGGGGCTCAGGAACCCTTTACACAACCGCCTTGTGTAGCTCAGGAACCCTTTACATCACGCCTTGTGGGGCTCAGGAACCCTTTACACAACGCCTTGTGTAGCTCAGGAACCCTTTACACAACGCCTTGTGTAGCTCAGGAACCCTTACTCAACGCCTTATGGGGCTCAGGAACCCTTTACACAACGCCTTGTGTAGCTCAGGAACCCTTTACTCAACGCCTTATGGGCTCAGGACCCTTTACTCAACGCCTTGTGTAGCTCAGGAACCCTTACTCAACGCCTTAGGGGCTCAGGAACCCTTTACTCAACGCCTTGTGGGGCTCAGGAACCCTTTACTCAACGCCTTATGGGGCTCAGGAACCCTTTACACAACGCCTTGTGTAGCTCAGGAACCCTTTACACAACGCCTTGTGTAGCTCAGGACCCTTTACACAACGCCTTGTGTAGCTCAGGAACCCTTTACTCAACGCCTTGTGGGGCTCAGGAACCCTTTACACAACGCCTGTGGTAGCTCGAGGAACCCTTTACACAACGCCTTGTGTAGCTCTAGGACCCTTTACTCAACAACGCCTTGTGGGGCTCAGGAACCTTTTCTCAACGCCTTGTGGGGCTCAGGAACCCGTACTTAACGCTTGTGTGGCTCAGAAGAGACCTTTGCGTTTCGTCGGGGGTCACGTAATTTTTATTCATTAATATTTTAGTCATTTTTAAACTGAAACGTCAAATATGCAAATGTAAATCCAAATGTTGGATTTAAACACAATTACTTTGTCTGAACCGCAGCAAACCAAAATTGCAAATAATCATGAACAACTCCAAATGTTTGCCATATGATTGGTACCAGAACCGACGGACAAGAGCTACGTGGAAGAATCATATGACAAGAGACAAGCGCAAAAAGACTACCAAATACTCAAGAGAGGCCTCGACAGAGTGGTCAAGGGCAGGCTGCTCGAAACAAAGCTCAAATGTGACTTTATAAGTGGTCAAGGCTCTTTATAAGTGGTCAAGGCTCTTTATAAGTGGTCAAGGCTAGAGTATGAGATTGTGGAGGCTAATGTCATTCTTTGAGTCATAAAAACAAAGATGCACGAACATAATAAAAAAAAAAATTGCAAGAGGCCTATTGGTCACACACGTCTGGGGTCTGGATTAAGGCACGTCTGGGATCCTCTCGGACGCAGGTTCGAACCCGCATCACGGCCCTTGTGGATTTGTTCAGGCCTATTGGTCCATAATAGGTAGCTATTATTTATATCCACCCAGACTCATTCATATGTATACATGTCAAATCT
>WNGS01163519.1:1847334-1864895 GCA_020271785.1 Procambarus virginalis | reverse complement strand
AACACATCCCGGGGCAGTCTTGCAACACATCCAGGGGGCAGTCATGCAACATACAGGGGCAGTCTTGCAACACATCCAGGGGCAGTCTGCACACAAGCAGGGGGCAGTCTGCAAACACTCCAGGGGCATTTGCAACAAATCCAGGGGCAGTCTTGCAAAACATGATTATGTCTCGAGTTCACAGTTATTAAATGTTTTAAATAATGTGAGGGCTAATACCTGTGAATGCAATTATTATTAATTTATTATTAATTTTTGTTTCCATAGTATTTTAAATATAATTATTAATTGTTTTTTATTATTTGGCACATTAATATTATTACAAGTTATTTTTGCAATTACTATCAGTTAGTGTTAATTCTTAATTATTGAATATTTGATATAATGCTTGAAACACACACAAAACACACAACACACACATACTAACCTGGGGGTTGATATCACGCCAGACCTATCCCATGAAGCTCATATAGAGGATAACATCAGCGCATATGCCAGGTTGGCTAACTATAATGAACGACCTTTAGAAATTGTGTAAGGAATCTTTCAGAACATTATATACCACATATGTCAGACCAATCCTGGAGTATGCGGCCCCAGCATGCAGTCCACATCTAGTCAAGCATAAGACAACTGGAAAAGGTTCAAAAGGTTTGCCACAGACTAGTACCCGAACTAAGGGGTATGAGCTACGAGGAGAGACTACGGGAATTAACCTCACGTCACTGGGAGACAGAAGAGTTAGAGGGGACATGCTCACCACAGACAAGATCTCAGGGGAATTGATAGGGTAGATAAAGACAGACTTTTTAACACAGGGGCACACGCACTAGGGGGACACAGGTGGAAATTGAGTGCCAAATGAGCCATAGAGACGTTAGAAAGAATTTTTCAGTGTTCAGAGTGCTGTTGACAAAAGGGAATGATAGGCAGTGATGTGGTTGGAGGCTGACTCCATACACAGTTCAACTGTAGAATGACAGAAGCCAATAGACTCGATGCAAAGGTTGGATCAACTCATTTTCAGCCAAGTATTGTCACATTATATACAAACGTAACTATACTGAAATAGCTTAAATTTGGACCACACTGAATGTGCCTCTTGGTACTAAGATGCGCCAAGAAAATACGCCTAATACGCTGGCGTATATACGCCACCCTTATTGGGCGACAATACGTCCAATAGACCTGGTGATTTGCAGGTTATCGTTCTAGATATCGAATGCATGTGTATATTGCTCAAATTATAGACTTTGTATATATTAGATATAATACCACACTCCTGCATTCTTTAGTATCTCAGAGAATACCTGGGGAACATAAATATAAAAATTAAGTTTTGAAGATGAGCCAAGGATGCCCACGAAGCACCCATATATTAAACAAGTGAAAAAGAGCTCAAAATTTAGAGTCTTAGCGCTCATGTCACTAAAAATAACATTTGTATATACATACAAAATGTTCCGTCAAACATACCCTACTCCTCTTACAAACCCTTCCAAACATTCTAAAGTAAAATGAGTAGAACTAATGCTTATCAAGATTGACTGTAAACAAGAAAAATTAACTGAATGTGACGACAATACTAAGAACAATGTTTTTATCGTCTTAGGTAATGAATGTGGCATTTATATTTGGCGGCCATGTTGAGTAGAGATGATCCGGTCCGCGAACTGGCGACATCAGCCATTTACAGAGCCTGGGTAAACAGTCATTACAGAGCCTGGGTAAATAGACAGTCATTACAGAACCTGGGTAAACAGACAGTCATTACAGAGCCTGGGTAAATAGACAATCATTACAGAGCCTGGGTAAATAGACAGTCATTACAGAGCCTTGGTAAATAGACTTCCATGATAGCATAGCTGCATATTGTAATGAAGAGGGAGTTAGACAATGTGGTCTTGTGCGGGACGTGTCGCGTCCCGTGTGTGTGTGTGTGTGTGTGTGTGTGTGTGTGTGTGTGTGTGTGTGTGTGTGTGTGTGTGTGTGTGTGTGTGTGTGTGTGTGTGTGTGTGTGTGTGTGTGGTCATGTGTTAAGTCATGAGTGAGCGTTGCGTGTACTTACCTAGTTGTGCTTGCGGGGGTTGAGCTCTGGCTCTTTGGTCCCGCCTCTCAACTGTCAATCAACTAATGTACAGGTTCCTGAGCCTACTGGGCTATATCATATCTACAATGGAAACTGTGTATGGAGTCAGCCTCCACCACAACACTGCCTAAATGTGTGTGTGTGTGTGTGTGTGTGTGTGTGTGTGTGTGTGTGTGTGTGTGTGTGTGTGTGTGTGTGTGTGTGTGTGTGTCAGAGTGGGTGGATATGCGGGTGCGCACGCTCTCTGCCTTGACAGACAGCCGAGACAGACAGTAACCAGAAACCTGTTTAAACCTTATTAAACACAATTAACTTTAAAGAAGAGTAATGCAATATAATTCCATATACCGCAGTAAGGAGCCTAACATGGACTTTACAACTGGCTTCTGACCCCATTAAATTACCTCCACTACATGAAGTTTGAGTTTCGCATGGATTAGGCTGAGAATATGCCATTGGGAAACAGCAACAGCCTAATTGACGTGCTGGCAATAATGATAATGACTTCCACGTGAAACGCTTGCAACCGTCGCTTCAACATGGAAACTGATGTAACAATTTTTATTACAGGAAAACTATAATTTTTGTTTCAACTCAGAAACTACAGCAAGGTGTTATAGGAATGACGAAGTGGTTACAGAACATCCCACATACAAATAATCTTTGTATCTGCACAACGTAAGCTTTTCATCGTTAACTACGATCGATAGTTACAGGCCCTACCAGGATAATTACCCCTACATCCTGGGTAATCACCCCATTTCAAATAGCAATCGCACTCCTCTTTCTCCCCAAGAAAGATACCTGCTTGATGGGGTTCTGGGAGTTCTTCTACTCCCCAAGCCCGGCCCGAGGCCAGGCTTGACTTGTGAGAGTTTGGTCCACTAGGCTGTTGCTTGGAGCGGCCCGCAGGCCCACATACCCACCACAGCCCGGTTGGTCTGGCACTAATTATAGATCAACTGGAGATGTGTCTTTAAGCCGAGTATAATGCCTAAAGCCAAATTAATATTTTAGTGAGAGCGTTGCCTTCTGTAATGTTCAGTGTTGGAGGTGCCTGCAGCGTGACAGAGAGCAGACACGCCTTTTACTGAGCAGACGTCACAACTTTTGTTGAGCAGACCTGGGGATGATTCACAAAGCAGTTACGCCAAGTACTTACGAACGTGTACATCGTGCCTGTTATGTCCCTTATGTGTAGCGGAAACGTGCAAGGCCCTATTTGCTTAAAAGACCGAGTTTTCCCTGAAGTTAAATATATTTTTCTATGACATTTTCTTGTCAAATGATAAAACTTTCTATTAAATTAAAAAAAATCATATATAATATGACTTAAAACTAACAGAAATATGACCAAACCTAACCTACCTAGCCTAACCTAACATAACCAAGTCAGTAATTCATATCCTTAATATAATAATATTAATTCAAATAAACCAATAGGAAAAACATTTGGAAAAAGATAACCACTGGGTCGGCTTATTAGACAAATCGGGCCTTGCATAGTAGGCCGAGAAGTGCGTTGTGGCAACTAGGTATATATATATATATATATATATATATATATATATATATATATATATATATATATCTATATATATGTTGTACCTAGTAGCCAGAACGTCGTACTCGGCCTACTATGCAAGGCCCGATTTGCCTAATAAGCCAAGTTTTCATGAATTAATGTATTTTCTCTGATTTTTTTGTTATGAAATGATAAAGCTACCCATTTCATTATGTATGAGGTCAATTTTTTTTATTGGAGTTAAAATTAACGTAGTTATATGACTGAACCTAACCAAGCCTACCTAACCTATCTTTATAGGTTAGGTTAGGTTAGGTAGCCGAAAAAGTTAGGTTAGGTTAGGTAGGTTAGGTAGTCGAAAAACAATTAATTCATGAAAACTTGGCTTATTAGGCAAATCGGGCCTTGCATAGTAGGCTGAGAAGTGCGTTCTGGCTACTAGGTACGACATATATATATATATATATATATATATATATATATATATATATATATATATATATATATATATATATATATATCACATGTGATGGCCGCGTAGGCGAGTCACTGGCAACTCTGAGTATGGTGAGTGATAAATGCCGCGTGAGCTAACAGAGCCATGTGGCACTCCCTACGCCCACACCCTACGCCCACACCCTGCCATCATTACCACCCACGCCACGTCCTTCCACATCACCATCAAGGTCGGCAGCGCTGTCAACCTACGGAACGGAATAAAAGGCAGCGGTGTAAACCCACGAACAGGCTAGAAGGCAGCACTGTATACCCAACCAATAGCTGGGAAGGCAGCACTGTATACCCAACCAATAGCTGGGAAGGCAGCACTGTATACCCAACCAATAGCTGGGAAGGCAGCACTGTATACCCAACCAATAGCTGGGAAGGCAGCACTGTATACCCAACCAATAGCTGGGAAGGCAGCACATAATCCAGAAAGTGAAGCACAATCTTGCAAGTACATCTAGATGAGTACTCCAACGTCGATTAAGGCAGTGTCTGGGATGCTCCCGGACGCAGGTTCGAATCCTCGTCACGGCCCTTATGGATTTGTTCAGTACTCCAAATGTGTCCACTCACACACGCATAAAATAACCTAACATACTGATGCATAGAAAACGTGGATATGTGTGAGCTGCTACTTTTCATAGTACTCTGTAATTTGTATGTTCAGGGCCACAACATATAAAATGAGGGTCGATCCCATAGTCACCGAACTAGGCTTTCGATTTCTATCTATTGTTGTTCCGGGATTCAGTGTCCCCGGCGGCCCGGTCACTAAAGAGATATATCCTGGTTGGTGGTTTGCTTTCCAACGGGCCTATTTTGCACTTCCAGCCATGTCTCCTGGTCTCGTGAGGAGGCGTCACCGTGTGCAGATTTGCTACCAGTCCCTCTTAATATTTTCCAAGTGGAATTTAACCGGTCCCAATAATTTAGATGTTCTATTGAATATGTTGAGTGGATTCGGGCTGGAAAAGACCTTTGCACGTCCTCTAGGTCAGCCCTTTCTCCAGCTTTGAATGGAGCTGTTATTGTACAACAAAATTCTACCCCAGAGTAGAAACAAGTATTATAATTGTATATTAAAAAGTATTATAATTGTATATTAAAAAGTATTATAATTGTATATTAAAAAATATTATAATTGTATATTAAAAATATTATAATTGTATATTGAAAAGTATTATAATTGTATATTAAAATTATCATAATTGTATAATAATGTAATTGTAAAAATACATTAAAAAATATTATAATTGTATATTAAAAAGTATCATAATTGGTCTGGCATCTCTTTTTTGAAAGATTATTGTTATCACACCTGTAGGTTTTTTTTGGCAGTTGTGACAGATATTTTATCTTTACTTTATCAGGCTTTTAAAAGGTCTTCAGACATGATATCTCCCAAATGTTTTATACTGATTTTTTCTTTCAATAGTGTGATTTGATTGCGTTTTATATGTGGTTTCCTTCTTTATATTTTCCGCTTTTCTATTGCGAAGTAGTTGGAACTTATCTTCGTTAAACATCACGTTATTTTCTGTGGTCCATTGAAAGAGTTAGGAGGATAGAGGTGTCCACTATATTGTCTACTCTCGTGAAAATCCTAGTGCCATCTGCCAAGGATGGTACAGTGCCACAGTCGGTGTCTTTGTCTATGTCCGATATGAGGATATATCTCTTCTTCGCTGCCCCCCTCTCAGTTCGCGGGACAGGTAGCCATATTCGCCCGTCAGTTCGTTGGCTTTGGTGTTCGGAAGCCTGCCGGTCTCGTGTACTTTTTGCTCAGGTTCTTTGACTGATTCACTGACTGACTCATTGGTAATTCACTGATTACTCACTGACTTAACTCTCTACCCATTCACCTCATGTGCAAAATAAGAAAATGGAGCAAGAGCAGGCAGCAAGAGTTGCAGCAAGAGCAGGCAGCAAGAGAAGGCAGCAAGAGTTGCAGCAAGAGTTGCAGCAAGAGTTGCAGCAAGAGTTGCAGCAAGAGTTGCAGCAAGAGCAGGCAGCAAGAGCAGGCAGCAAGAGAAGGCAGCAAGAGTTGCAGCAAGAGTTGCAGCAAGAGTTGCAGCAAGAGTTGCAGCAAGAGTTGCAGCAAGAGCAGGCAGCAAGAGCAGGCAGCAAGAGAAGGCAGCAAGAGTTGCAGCAAGAGTTGCAGCAAGAGTTGCAGCAAGAGTTGCAGCAAGAGTTGCAGCAAGAGTTGCAGCAAGAGTTGCAGCAAGAGTTGCAGCAAGAGCAGGCAGCAAGAGAAGGCAGCAAGAGTTGTAGCAAGAGTTGCAGCAAGAGTTGCAGCAAGAGTTGCAGCAAGAGTTGCAGCAAGAGTTGCAGCAAGAGTTGCAGCAAGAGTTGCAGCAAGAGTTGCAGCAAGAGTTGCAGCAAGAGTTGCAGCAAGAGTTGCAGCAAGAGCAGGCAGCAAGAGTTGCAGCAAGAGTTGCAGCAAGAGCAGGCAGCAAGAGTTGCAGCAAGAGTTGCAGCAAGAGTTGCAGCAAGAGTTGCAGCAAGAGCAGGCAGCAAGAGTTGCAGCAAGAGTTGCAGCAAGAGAAGGCAGCAAGAGTTGCAGCAAGAGCAGGCAGCAAGCATGGCAGAAGGAAGCAGGAACAAGCACCACCGGAGGGCCACCACTAAACAGACCGGATGTTAAAAAGGCGCGAGCAATTTACTCATGATGGCGAGAATTAGTGCCTGAATGTGGCACAGTGTGGTGGAAGGGTCACTGGCACTGTGTAGTGGGAGCGTCAATGGCACTGTGCGGTGGGAGAGATAGAGAAAAAGCAAAATGCAGATATTATATACACAGATTTTGCAAAGGCATTCAACAAATGTGATCATGGAGTGATAACCTATAAAAGGAGATCAATAGGAATAACGGGTAAAGTGGGGCGTTGGATTTTCAACGTTCTGTCAAACAGAATGCAGAGAGTAATGGTCAATCAAGTAAGATCAAGCCCAGTTGCAATGAAAAGCATCCCATGGCACAGTCCTTGCACCAATGCTATTTCTCGTTCTTATCTCTGATATAAACAAAAATACTAGTCACGGCTTCGTGTCATCCTTTGCAGATGATGCAAAATTCAGCATGAAAATTGCCACAGTAGAATACACTGAAAAACTAAAGGAAGATATAAAAGTATTCGATTGAGCAACTGAAAATAACATGATGGTTTAACGGTGCTAAGTTCCAGGCACTGAGATATGTGTAAACGAGGAACTTAAACGAAACACAAGGTACAGAACACAATCACACATACAGAAGGAAAGCAACGTGTAAAAGATAAAAATTATGATGTCTGACAACCTGATATTTAGTGAACATACACGAGCAAATATAGCTGCGGCCAGGAAAATGATAGGATGGATTAGAAGAAATTTCAAATCCAGGGACCCCACCTCACTATTTAAATCACTGATGCTGTCCCATCATTAGTATTGCTCGGTACTCACTTTCCCTTTCAGAGCAGGGGATATCTGAAATAGAAGTAATACAGAGAACATATACGGCACGTATAGAAACGATAAAACATCTAATTACTGGGACCGTCTTAAACCTCTTAAAATTTACTCTCTGAAAAGGAAACGAGAGAGGACTCAAATAATATAAACATGAAAGATACTGGAAGGCTAGGTCCCAAATTTGCACAGTAGAGTAACAACATACTGGAGCGAAAGATACGGAAAGAAATGCAGAATAGAACCATTGTGGTGCCATAGACACAATCAGAGAGCACTGTCTTAACGTCAAGGGTCATGCATTAGAAATATTGCCGGAACGAAGGTGTATGTATTCAAGAGACACTTGGACAGGTTCTTGCAAGAAGTGCCGGACCAAACCAGGCTGTAGTAAATATGTGGCCTGCGGGCCGCTCCAAGCAACAGCCTGTTGGACCAAGTTATCACAAGTCGAGATTGCTCTCTGGCCGGGCTCGGGGAGTAGAACACCCGAAATACTCTCCAGGTATGCTCCAGGGACGGGCGAGGGGTAGGGGAGAGCGGATGGCGAATGTTAAAAAGTTGAGTTTAGTTTAGTTAATTTATTATGCACCCCATAACCATCTTGTGGGCGGTAGTGGAAAGGGTTACAGAGGCACATAATGGGCTCAGGGACTGAATCCCACAATTCATTTAGCTAAGCAAGTTACAATCTTGATGAGCTAGTTACAAAATTCAATTTAAGTCGTCACATAAACAATGGGTTCGAGATCGACACAAGTACAGTTTCTAAATTAAGCAACTGACATATGTGGAGAGCTAGTGTCACAATTTATATGTTTGTCCTGCACACCGCCTCCATCCAGTGGGCAGTGGTGGATAGGTTACAATCACTTAATTACTACCTGCAGTTTGCAAACTGGGGATAATGGCTAAAATGCTAAAAAGAGAAGCAGAATGTTAGATACATAGACAAACAGAAGGATCTCCCCTACTCTACTCCGTCTCGGCTCACACCCACGAAGGAACAACCAAGGATGAAGCAATGTCATGGCATATTGACAATCTTGTCTAAGAGCTTCAGTGTTACCCGATATAACTCCATCACTACTAACCGCTTCCAGCTAGTTAACCATATTGTTCTTTATCTATATGAGAATATAATTGTTCTATATGAGTGGGATTGGGTGGTTGTAAATAGGAGCTGCCTCGTATGGGCCAATAGGCCTTCTGCAGTTGCCTTTGTTCTTATGTTCTTATCATGAGGAGAAGGAGAGGAGCGGAGGCCGTTCCTGCCTGACAATAACTACAGGGAATGTCTTGCTTTTTTATGACAGCATGGGAATAGGTGCATTTATTATGCACCCCCCGTACCCATCCCCAGGGCGGTAGTGGAATAGGTTAGAGGCATTATGAGTTCTTTTCCATTACCGCCTACGGGATGGGTAAGGAGTGTTAAATAAATGAACACAATAAAATCCTTATTGTGTCAAATCAAATCCTTATTGTAATCCTTATTGTAATCCTTATTACTACTCTTAGGCTTGTTTTACCTGCAGCATTTAATTTTAACTTTCCTGACGTTGGAATGCTTCGTCTGTCTGGCCTTAAAGTTGGGTGGAGGTGGATTCCACAACAGCTTATTTCAGAGCATTTTAAGTGTTGACCGCCCGTATTGTGCACGAATATTTTCTTAATCCTTTTTAAACTCACTTGCATTTTCTCTACTCCCCTCAGTATATTGTATGTCGTGATCATATCACTTCTCTTTCTTCTCCTCTGGCGTTGTGAGACCGAATGGCCAAAGATGACATACGAGTTCACTCTTACCAGATAGATCATTAGATAGATCATAACTCACAGGCGCCACTGGTCCTGGTTATAATCTCCCTTGTACTGGGCGAGGCGTGGTCGAGGACCGGACCGCGGGAACGCTAAGCCCCGAAATCATCTCAAGATATACTCCTCAAATTGTGCTTGCGGTGGTTCAGCTCTGGTTCTTTGATTAACAGTTAAGAGGCGGGCCCAATCACCTGATCCCCCACTTCCTCCGGGAAGCAGCCCATAGCAGCTGTCTAACTCCCAGGTACCTAATTACTGTAAGGTGAACAGGGGTGTCAAGGTGAAAGAAACTCTGCCCATTTGTTTCCGCCTCCGCCGGGATCACACCCGGAACGTTAAAATACGAATCCCGAGCGCTGTTCACTCAGCCGTCAGGCCTGCACTATTTCAGTGCTTCCCAATTATCCGAGCATGTCTCTCCAGCGTGCACACCCGCACCGCTGGCACGAGGAACACCATCAAATGCTCTTTGACACTCAATACTTTAGAGAGTGAAAGGAAAAGAATGGGAAAGAGCGGATGACGGGAGAAGAGGAAACGAGAGGTGCGACAGAAAAGAGAGAGAGAGAGAGAGGGGGGGGGAGGAAGGTGGTATAAAATTAAGAGGAAATGAGGTTTCTGGAAAAGGAGAGGTGGTGGGGGGAGGGAAGAGAAGAAGTAAGAGAGAGAAAGCGATTTGGAGAAGTAGGATAAGGAGAAGGATGGAAAAGTGCGAGAGAGAGAGAGACGAGATAAGGAGACAAAATGTAAGACATGTTGAATACAAAGACGGAAGACTTCCTATTACTTACACAGAGGAGGAGGAGAGGAGGCGAAAGGAGGAGGGGGTGGAGAAGGGGGGGGAGGGGAACGCAACCGGATAAGAGCTCAGGGACTGGATATCAAGAGCGACCAGATATCGGGAGTGGAGGGGAAAGTGGAATTAAGAAAGTTTAGAAAGTATAGAACGAGAATATGAAAGACAAAGAACAGAAAACTTGAGTACTCACCTAGTTGTGCTCGCGGGGTTGAGCTCTGCTCTTTCGGCCCGCCTCTCAACTGTCAATCAACTGTAACTACTATTTGTGTGTGTGTGTGTGTGTGTGTGTGTGTGTGTGTGTGTGTGTGTGTGTGTGTGTGTGTGTGTGTGTGTGTGTGTGTGCGCGCGCGCATGTGTGGGGTGTCTCGTTTAAAAAATATTCAGCTATATGTACACATTTCCCATTTACATTTCACAAGAGTTTAACATTATTTGACTGATAATAAATGACTACCAATATATTACATGGTTCACAGCAATATTTCAACAATGTTTTGTCGTCAAGCTTTTCAAAACGAGTGGAACGACTTGACCAAACATAAACCAACCCACCCTGAAAGCGGACGCCAAAACATCGACACAAAAGATAATATACTAAGCTACGGGTTATGACATACTCAGATCGGTACTTTATATAGAAGTCAGATACATTCAAGAAGTCACTGGCCTGTTGATGTCACAATCGAGTTCTGGACGTGATAGGGACTCCAGTACACACTTCTGTTTAGGTTGGGTATATCCCATTGTCTGACGACTGAGGAGCTCAGTACTTGGAAAAAGATTGCACTGCGTTATCATGCTATTTGTTCCCTGATCCTTACAAGGACAGCCTCGAGACGCCTCGAGACAAATCGTCTGAAAGCAATGTAAATTTTTTAACGTATCAGGTTATTCCCCCATTGATAAAGCCAAGCTTCTGGAGGCTTTGGATACGAACCTTTGTTGGTATTTTCATACACACATCTTTACTTTAATGTTGTTTTCTTGATTGCAACTCGATCTAATCCATTGCTGAGTGAATTACACACTGCTACACAAGAGCTAAACCAAGTAACAATACGATTAAAAAATTATATAGCAAAGTCTAAGGAAATGTATAATATTTAACATCTTCGAAACCTTCGTCGATCAATAACTGAATATGTATATTTAAGGCAGATGGTTACTGAACGATGGACATTTAATCATATACGAAGAATTAATTTGGGGTAGAGTGAATGCCCCTGTGCGTACAGTGGGATGAGTGCCCCTGTGCGTACAGTGGATGAGTGCCCCTGTGCGTACAGTGGGCTGAGTGCCCCTGTGCGTACAGTGGGATGAGTGCCCCTATGCCTAAAGTGGGGTATACCTGGAGTGGATATTGGGTATTCTTCTACTCCCCAAGCCCAGCCTGGGGCCAGGCTTGATTGTGATAACTTGGTCTAACAGGCTGTTGCTTGGAGCAGGCGAGAGATCCACAAATGCACTATCAACCCGGCTGATCCAGCACTTCTTGCAGGAACGTGGCTATTTGTTCCTTGAACACGTCCAATTTTCTTTCATCAATAATTCTTATGTTTGGTGGTATGATATTGAACCTCCGTGGACCTCCGGTGATCATACAATGTTCTCCATCTGTGCCAATGGCACCTCTACTCTTCACTGGTTCTATACTGCATTTTCAACTGTATCTTGCGATCCCGTATGATGTTATTTTACTGTATAAATTTGGAACCAGTATCTGCCATGTATGTAATTTGTGGTACCTCTCTCATCTCCTTTCCATATAATACATTTTAAGAGCTCTGAGATTCTCAATAATTTAGGTGCTTTATCGTCTCATTGCGTGCCGTATGTTCTCTATATTCCCTCTATTTCATAAATCTCTCCTGTTTTGGAAGGGAAAGTGAGTACCAAGCAGTACTCCAGGCGGGAGGGCACAAGTGATTTGAATAGTATGAGTATTGTGATAGAATACTCATAATACTCATTCAGTCCCTGGAGTTGAAGGGTCTCATAATTCAACCTATCATTTTCCTGGCTATACTTGCTTTGTTATGCTTACTTAAACGTTAGGTCGTCTAACATCATTATTCCTATACGGGAGACATCTCCCGTCACGCAGGGTGCAGTCGCACCTCCACAGATCTCCAGTATCAGCTCTTGATACTGGTAATGGCTCAAAAGAGCCACCACTTACGGGCTATTCATGCCCGTGCCACCTTTTGGGTAGCTTAATCTTCATCAATCATTATTCCTAGATCCACTGTATGTTGTTTTCCTTCTATGAGTAGATCAGTAGTGTTGCATACCTCGTATTTCGTTTAAGTTCTTAGGTTTTACCACACCTAAGTATATGGAATTTATCACTGCTAAACATCATGTTAGTTTCTGTTGCCCAGTCGAAGACTTCATTGATATCAGCTTGTAGTTTTGCAATGTCTTCTTTAGAAATAATTTTCATGCTCATTTTTGTATTGCCCACAAAGGATAACACGAAGCTGTGATTTCTGTCTGTATCCAATATAAGAATGAGGCAAAGCAGCGGTGCAAGTACCGTGCCCCGAGGTACAGAAGTTCTCACTGTGTTTAGACTTGATTTTGTTTCACTGACTGTTACTGTTTGCATTATGTTTGACAAGACTTTGAATATTTATCACCCGACTTTACGTGTTGGAGTGCCTCTGTGCCTCCTGTAAGGTAGTGTCCCTATACCAACTTTGAGAGGAAGTATAACAAAATTAGATGTTCCCGTTTCCTGTTCTTACGATTGTAGATTAATTAATTTAAATTCATCAATGATGAAAAAAATACAACTCAAAGAGGCATGTATGTTAGAAGTTAAGTACAATAAAAACAAATGTGTGTGTGTGTATATGTTTATAGGTATATGTGTGTGTGTGTTTGTGTGTGTGTGTGTGTGTGTGTGTGTGTGTGTGTGTGTGTGTGTGTGTGTGTGTGTGTGTGTGTGTGTAGGTGGGTGCATGTGCGTGCATGCGGGTGCATGCGCGTGCCACTCGCGCGCGCGTGGTGTCCAATAACCTCTCCTCCTCACAAGACACAGGCACCTTACCCTCTCCTCATTTAACACTGGCGTCAACACCTCATTTCCTTGACCTTCAACTCTGACTGGAGTCTTCGTCGTTCCTTACCTAAAAAGACAAAAAAATACATCATTAAAAACTGTGAACGTCTGAAACAAAAGAGAAGAAAAAGAAGACAGGAAAAGGGGAGACCGAAGGACAGTAAGGAAGATGACCAGACAAGGTGGATAACAGCTCTTTGCTATCATGTTCATTAGCAATATTAATGACGTAATTAATGAACACGAGTCTTAAAGAGAGGGAGAGACGGAGAGGGAGAGACAGGAAGAGGGAGAGACAGGAAGAGGGAGAGACAGGGGAGGGAGAGACAAGTAGGGAGAGACAGGAGAGGGAGAGACAGGAAGAGGGAGAGACAGGGAGAGGGAGAGACAGGGAGAGGGAGAGACAGGAAGAGGGAGAGACAGGAAGAGGGAGAGAGAGAGAGAGTGAGGGAGAGGGAGAGAAAGAAAAGAGAGCAAGAATGAATTACTTTCAATAATTAATTTGTTCTCTCTACCAATATTGACGTCAATAGTAATTCAGACGTCAGTCCTTGTGCTTTCGATTTCCTTATATTTTAGATATTAATTAGCTAGTCCAACATCCCGTTCTCTAAAGTCCCCTGGGCAGATTACGTCACATACAAAATTGTAGTCTTAATTCTCAGTTTTACAAACACTTTGGATCATTCTACCCCTCTTCTTTCCCTGTTCCATAGACGCAACTGTATAACCCTCCACTCTGGTGCCACTAGAGTTCCGGAACGCTCTCAGCCCTCTATCGCATAATTGATTTTATAATACCCCTCAAAGGAGTATCCGGCGGTGACCGGGTCTCTTTCACGTCCATTCTCCTCTTTCCACCCTTCCTCCCCCGCCCCTCTCCTGCAATATCACTTGTCTTAACACTATTTCACACAGTCGGTTCATCAATACACAAGCCAAGACACATAGAGTCTAAGGGGGAAAAACATATAACAGTTTTTTGGGAGATTAAAAGGGATAGTATTAAGTTTAACTTTTGGGTGAATGATACATACAGTTTACGATATTATCAATAATAATAATAATAATAATAATAATAATAATAATATATAATAATAATAATAATACACAGATTAATCACACTAACGTGACTGCATCAATGAGCAAATCCATAGGACTCGTCATGAGGGTTCGAACCTAAGCGGTGGGTGTTCCCAGGAAATCCTTGTGGGTTTAGTAGAACTCCAGGTTGCAATCCTTTTGACCATGTCGTGGTTTACTCGCTGGAAGTGTGTGCATGTGAACACCCTCCGCATAGGTTCGAACCCTCATTATTGCCCCTACGGATTTTCTCAATACTCCTAATAATAATTCATTGTGTCGGGGGACAGGAAACCAGGTTATACATACAGTACATGTTAAGCTTATACCGATGCCCACCCCCCTCCCCTACCCTCAGGGCCGAATTACTAACCCCGCCCAGGATTCAACCCCACATGAAGCTGATCAACTTTTGGGTACACCTATTTACTGCTAGGTGCACAGGGGCATGAGGTGAAATGAAACGCGATCAACCATTTCTGTACCGCCCGGGATTCGAACCCGGATTTCTTGATTATGAGTTGAGAACGAACCCGATTGTACTACCAGGTTATCGTGAGGTTATCTTGAGATGATTTCGGGGCTTCTTAGTGTCCCTGCCCGGTCCTCGACCAGGCCTCCACCCCCAGGAAGCAACCCGTGACAGCTGACTAACACCCAGGTACCTATTTTACTATTAGGTAACAGGGGCATAGGGTGAAAGAAACTGTGCCCATTGTTTCTCGGCGGCGCCTGGGATCGAACCCAGGACCACAGGATCACAAGTCCAGCGTGCTGTCCGCTCGGCCGACCGGCTCCCTAGACAGGACAACACTAATAATGAAAATTAATACTAATTAATAATACTAATTAATAATAATAATTAATAATAATAATAATAATAATTCAGAGTCGAGTCATAAGGAATTAGGAGATTTTGGTTGGAGTGAAGTTGGCACTCATTTCTCGGACGCCAATTCCGACCCGCACATGATGGGCACGCACTCAACAGCAATTACTGGAATAATTGGGTGAAGCTAGCTCCTAGCGTCTGGCCTCCAACATGCAGACATTTCCATTTATAGATATAGATACTGAGAGTTACACCCACCTTCCCCCCTCCGATTGTCACTCCACATTCACGAATTGGTTATCTCTTACGTACAGTTCCGGTCCTTGCACTGATAGCGGGTGAATTAGCCCATAAAAAAGACTGAATTAGCCCATAAAGACTGAATTAGCCCATAACAAAAGACTGCTCCACAGTCTTCACCGCACCCAAAATACAACAGAGCACAGAGCTCGGGCAGAAAGAGCCTTCATGCACTGGAGACCAGACCCTGTCCCCTCTCTGTCTAGTATAGCATATTTACAGCCGAAGTTTGTGTCCACGGTGGTGTACCCGAGCGTTCCTGGCACGACACCACGACCCTCGTCGCTGGCGTTCCTGTCTCCCCTCACCCTCCTACAACCACCTTCATCTTTCCCCTCGGCTCTCCTTGGTTCAAAGATTCATTATTCATCAACAAAGACTCTGTTACAGCTACATGTAAACGATACCAGCGAGGGATGCTGCGCTCTTTTCTCAAACCCCGACATTCGCACCCATTCCACTGTCTCTTTCCTTATTCCTCGCCTCCGCCCATCCCACGCTCCCACTCCTTCAGACCTCTTTAGGACAGCTTCCCGCTGGACAATAAAGTGGCGTTAATGTTTCTTCCATCGTGCCTCCAAAAGTTATGGTCTACGGATTTTTTTTCCCCTTCCATTCTCTTTACCCATAGTTTCTGGTAAATAAAACCATCCCTCAGTGTGCCAGTCAGCGTGCCCGTCAGCGTGCTAGACAGCGTGCAGCACCCCGGAGTTAAGACCTTCCTTGATAACTTACGGCATCTATTTTCTCGACTCTGAGGTTTCTCTCCGCTACAGAAACAAAAGCCACTGCTCATCCCTGCAGTTGGTAGATACTTACTCGACTATATGGCGGTGTAGCGTTCTGTCTCATTCCTCTGGGCGTGTGGGCGGCCGTCTCGCCCTGTGGTCTAGGCGGTGCAGAGCGACATGGCTGTATCAAACCTCCTGGCTTCCTCTGACCATCATACCAGGAAAGAGAAAAATCGCCCAGTACCATTTACAGTCGCGTCTCTCTTGGCGGTCACGGTAGTAATTCCAGTGGCTGCCTCCGCCTTCGTTCACCATCCCCTTCCCGCCCCACTCCCGACTTCTGCTGTCCTCCCCTCTTCCTATCCCTGCTGCTGCTGTTGTCTGCTTTTGATTGCAGCACCGCAGACTGCTGTTCCTGCTATGAGCTCCCTGCCGTTAGTGACGCTGACTGCTGCAGTTTCTTGCTCGTGCTGGTGGTCTCGCTGTGTTTAACGATAACTTTACTGCAACAACAGTTCCTGCTCCAGATTCTTGCACAGGATTTTCATACCGAAAACAGAGTTACTGTCTAAAACTTATATTGTGAGTTTATGGAAAGGAAAAATTAGATCTTTGATCGTTTTATCGATGGTGGAGTAACACCTTTAGTTGCTGTAACTGTGCCTACCAAACGGGATCCTCGAAGCCTGAATCACCCAACATTACGTCCTCCAGCTGCGGCTCCACTCGAAGTACACTTAGCGAGCCTCGGCCCTGGTGTGGTCATTAAATAGCGGCGTCTATCCCATGCTAAGTTCTTTCCTGGGAGTGGTCCTTTCCTGGGAGTGGTCCTTTCCTGCGAGTGGTCCTTTCCTGGGAGTGGTCCTTTCCTGGGAGTGGTCCTTTCCTGCGAGTGGTCCTTTCCTGCGAGTGGTCCTTTCCTGGGAGTGGTCTTCCTGCGAGTGGTCCTTTCTGCGAGTGGTTTTTCCTGGGAGTGGTCCTTTCCTGCGAGTGGTCCTTTCCTGCGAGTGGTCCTTTCCTGCGAGTGGTCCTTTCCTGCGAGTGGTCCTTTCCTTCGAGTGGTCCTTTCCTGCGAGTGGTCCTTTCCTGCGAGTGGTCCTTTTCTGAAAGTGGTCCTCCCCCCCCCCCCTTCCCCCTTTTGCTCAATTGCTCGCCTTGGATGGCTGCCATGGCCACTCACCATCGGGGTAAAACGTGAAAGATACGGGGAAAAGACTTCACTCCCTCGCCATTGTCTGCAGTCTTCATGGAGCACACAGTTTTGTTTGGGTTTTTACCTTTACTAGCCGGAGTGAAGACAAGAAGATAACCGCATGGTTATTGCAGTGCACAGGTTGTTGTTGTGAGGTGCAGTACTGAT
>WNGS01163519.1:1813093-1824710 GCA_020271785.1 Procambarus virginalis | reverse complement strand
GGCTGCTAGAATGTAACCCAACCACATGCAAAGCTATGACGATTAGAACCGGAGTGCGAAGGCCAGTAGAGCAGTATAGGATGAAGGGAAGACAGATTATTCAGTCAAAAAAGGTAGAAATTCAGAGAGTGGACATAACCCCAAATTTGATGCCAGAATAACAAGGGCTGCATATCCGGCGTACTGGCCAACGTCCGTGTATCCATCAGAAACTTGGACAAATGGTTTTTTGCAGGCCCTATATACACCGAAGGTGAAACCCATTCGTGAATATGCTTCCTCAGCACGAAACCCATTCGTGAATATGCTTCCTGAGCACGAAACCCTTACCTGAAAAAGGGCAAAGTCCAAAGATAAGCAATTAGATTCGTTCCTGAGTTGAAGGGATTGGGCTATGGGGGGGGGGGGGAACGACTGAGGAAACTGGACCTAACCGTACTGGAGGAAAAGGAGAGATAGTGGGTGATGTGATAACAACATATAAAAATCTAAGGGAAATACATACAGTAGACAAAGCAACATTGTTTAAAGGTAGAAACAACAGAACGACTGGACGTAGATGGGAATTAGAGACGCAAATGAGTCATACGGACGTCAAGAAGAACTTTTACAGTGTCAGAGCAGGCAATATGTGGAATAGGTTAGACGCAGAAGCTGTTGAAGCTCATACGATTCAGTGTTAAATGTAAATATGACAAAAGCCTAAAAAATGTGTTATTGCATTAATCTAAGGACGTTCAGAAGGCGGGGCTAGGAGCCCAGCTCGATCCTACAAGCACACCTAGGTAAGTACATCTAGGTGAGAACACACACACACACACACACACACAAAAGGGTGACAGACAAGAGGCACTGAACTACAGGCCAGTGTCCTTAACTTGTATACCATGCAAGGTGATGGAGAAGATTGTGAGAAAAAACCTAGTAACACATCTGGAGAGAAGAGACTTCGTGACAACCCATCAACATGGGTTCAGGGAGGGTAAATCTTGCCTTACAGGCTTGATAGAATTCTACGATCAGGTGACAAGAATTAAGCAAGAAAGAGAAGGGTGGGCGGACTGCATTTTTTTGGACTGTCGGAAAGCCTTTGACACAGTACCCCATAAAAGGTTGATGCATAAGCTGGAGAAACAGGCAGGAGTAACAGGTAGGGCGCTCCAGTGGATAAGGGAGTACCTAAGCAATAGGAAGCAGAGAGTTACAGTGAGGGGTGAGACCTCAGACTGGCGTGAAGTCACCAGTGGAGTCCCACAGGGCTCTGTACTTGGACCTATCCTGTTTCTGATATACGTAAATGATCTCCCAGAGGGTATAGACTCATTCCTCTCAATGTTTGCTGACGACGCCAAAATTATGAGAAGGATTAAGACAGAGGAGGACAGCTTGAGACTTCAAGAAGACCTGGACAAGCTGCAGGAATGGTCGAACAAATGGCTGTTAGAGTTTAACCCAAGCAAATGTAATGTAATGAAGATAGGGGTAGGAAGCAGGAGACCAGATACAAGGTATCATTTGGGAGATGAAATACTTCAAGAGTCAGAGAGAGAGAAAGACCTGGGGGTTGATATCACGCCAGACCTGTCCCCTGAAGCTCATATCAAGAGGATAACATCAGCAGCATATGCCAGGTTGGCTAACATAAGAACGGCCTTTAGAAACTTGTGTAAGGAATCTTTCAGAACATTATATACCACATATGTCAGACCAATCCTGGAGTATGCGGCTCCAGCATGGAGTCCCTATCTAGTCAAGCATAAGACTAAACTGGAAAAGGTTCAAAGGTTTGCCACCAGACTAGTACCCGAGCTGAGAGGTATGAGCTACGAGGAGCGACTGCAGGAATTAAACCTCACTTCGTTGGAAGACAGAAGAGTTAGGGGGGACATGATCACCACATTCAAGATTCTCAGGGGAATCGACAGGGTTGATAAAGACAGGCTGTTTAACACAAGGGGCACACGCACTAGGGGACACAGGTGGAAGCTGAGTGCCCAAATGAGCCACAGAGATATTAGAAAGAACTTTTTTAGTGTCAGAGTGGTTGACAAATGGAATGCATTAGGAAGCGATGTGGTGGAGGCTGACTCCATACACAGTTTCAAGTGTAGATATGATAGAGCCCATTAGGCTCAGGAAACTGTACATCTGTTGATTGACGGTTGAGAGGCGGGACCAAAGAGCCAGAGCTCAACCCCCGCAAGCACAACTAGGTGAGTACAACTAGGTGAGTACACACACACACACACACACACACACACCAAACGCGTTGTGCGCAGTGTTGCCAGCTGTGGTGCAACAAAAACACTTCCACTGCAGCTCAAATGTCAAGATTTCCGCTCTGGGTTCTTAGGCTTTCTATTTGATCTTGGTCACCATCACCCTGACCTTGGTCACTGTCACTGACCCTGGTCACCATCACCTAGAGAAGGGTAAACAATAAAAATCTCTGCTTGATCACCATCCACTTAGCTTCTCCTGCTTGTGCTCTAGGCAACACAGATTTAAAAGTTGAGCAGCGCAAATAATATACATGTATTCTTGAGGACATTTGGCCACTAAAAGATCTTTGCACGTTCTGCAGGTCAGCAATTTCTCCAGCTTTGAATGGCATTGTTAGTGTGCAACAATATTCCACCCTAGAGAGCACTAGGGGGGTTTTGAAACATATCATCACTGGTATAGCATCGCTTGCTTGAAAGGTTCTTGTTATCCAACCTCTCATTTTATTCTTGCAGTTGTGACGGCTACTTTATTGTGTTCTTTGAAGGTAAGGTCTTCCGACATGATTACTCCCAGATCTTGTATATTGCTTTTTCGTTCTAATGTGTGATTTGATTACTTTTTATATGTAGTTTTCATTTTTACATTTACCTTTTTTTCCATGTGGCCCATTGAAAGACCTGATTTACATCAATTTGGAGATTTGTTGTATCCATTATATTGTCTACGTCCATACAAATCCTAGAGTCATCTGCAATGGATGATAAGGTACTACAGTTTAACCTTGTCTGTGTCCGATATGGGGAAGAGAAAAAGTACTGGGATACCCTGGGGATTGAACTTTGTACGCTGGATGAACAGCGATCGCATTTTGTGTGCAATAACACTTGTCGAAAGCTTTCGCGAAATCTATGTATATGACAACTGCATTTTGCTTGTCTTCCATGGCAGCTAAGTCAATGTCATAGTGGTCTAGTAATTGTAAAAGGCAGGAGCGCCCTGTTCTGAACCCATGTTGTCTAGGGTTATGTACACGCTGTGATTCCATCAATCAGAATAAATCAGAATAAACGTCTTGCCAAACCAAATTTTTTTCTAGTGTATTGTTGCGTCCGCAACGTTTTGACACCATGACAGAATACATTTTTTTTTACCCAAATTGTTCGTCTCCCTACATTCACGCAAGCATGGAACTGTATTATATAAGTCACACTCAACACTGGTTATAAACAGGGCAACGACTTCCTCAAGTCTCGTCCAAGCGTACCACTACAAGGCTTTGCTGCTCTTTCCCACCAATGCAATTTCGACACCAGCCTCTCACTACTCATGCACGCTCTCTACCAAGCATCAGAGCAACATGCACATATATCTCCAGGCTCTATGACACAGATCTCTAACACAATAAAATATTATTGTATTATATGAAAAACCCATACATAAATAATTGATTTATAGCTTATATGCAAAACAACTTTAAACACATGCAGCAGTCACACATAACATTCAGAATGTGTTTGAAACATTACAACGCTTCCATCGACATGTTCTACAACTTCCCCTCTCTTGAGTATCATAAATATTCCCTCCTGACTGCTTGGCTTCACTTCAAACCGGGTCGATAATGCGCCTCTGTGAATTGCATGGTACAGCGTGTGTAGGTGTACCACATTTATGTATTCTCAACAATCAATATGGGTCAATGTACAAGGACCTGTGAAATGTCAGGTGGTTTCATTATAAATTCATAAAATCCCCGAATAATTTATACGAGACATTATTTCATTGGCTAGAATGTCAAAATCGTGACTATAAGTCTCGCCAAGGTTCATGCAACACTTTTCACCAAATAGTTGTTTAACTTTTAAAGCACTTCGTAACCTCTTAAAGTTAAACCATGGCTACGAAGCCATACTGAAACGTATTCATTAATACCGTCCCCTGAGGCTGACGCAACATGCGTGAAGCAAGCACCAAACACCGAGCGCTGTCGGATCTTGGATAAATAGTCTCACGACTACCAAGATTTTTTGTACAGTCAGTGTGGTCTAGTGGTTACGGTACCAGGTACGCCAAGGTGCATAGTGCTCCTGGCTGTCTGGGTTCGAATCTTCTGGGGTGTGGAGTTTTCTGTTGCATATTGGTTTGGGAACCATTCAAGCTTATTCGCATATATATATATTCTAAGTATATATTATATATATATATAATATATATATTATATATATATATATATATATATATATATATATATATATATATATATATATATATATATATATATGGTTTGGGGTGAGGTGAGAACAAGCACAGAACACGAAACAATGGGTATAAGCTAAAGGGAAGAATAGATCTGTAACTGCAGAAGGACTATTGGCCCGTATTTCTTGATGTTTCTATATTGGAGCGGAGTCTTGAAGTGGGTAGAATATAGTTGTGCGTTAATTGGCTGTTGATTGCTGGTGTTGACTTCTTGATGTGTAGTGCCTCGCAGATGTCAAGCCGCCTGTTGTCGCTGTATCTATCAATGATTTCTGTGTTGTGTTGTTATTAACAAACAACACAGAAATCATTGATAGATACAGCGACAACAGGCGGCTTGACATCTGCGAGGCACTACACATCAAGAAGTCAACACCAGCAATCAACAGCCAATTAACGCACAACTATATTCTACCCACTTCAAGACTCCGCTCCAATATAGAAACATCAAGAAATACGGGCCAATAGGCCTTCTGCAGTTACAGATCTATTCTTCCCTTTAGCTTATACCCATTGTTTCGTGTTCTGTGTTTGTTCTCACCTCACCCCAAACCATTGTAACATGTCACCTCACCCAAATGCATATATATATATATATATATATATATATATATATATATATATATATATATATATATATATAAATATATATATATATATATATATATATATATATATATATATAATATATATATATATTTGGCCAAATCCAAAGTCAAAACAATGCAACGAATCCTCAAAACCCCAAACAATCACACGATGAAGCAATATATACGAACTTAATCACTTCCACATACAGATCAAACTCGAATCCAAAATACAGCGGCTACAGCGGCCTCGTGTGCTAAAAGCGATAAGAATTCCATTATGGGATCACAATGGAATCAGTTAATCGGATAAACTGACAAAAATGATTGAATAAATAATGCCTAAAAAATATGAGTGAGCTAGCATTTTGACTTAAAGCAGGACAGCATACTGAGATCATCTAACCTAACCTAACCTAACCTAACCTAACCACGATGAGCTAGAAAGTATCTCGACTCAACCAGAAGTATATCGGTCAGTAGTGTGCCTGGGAAGTTCACGGACGCAAGTTCGATCCCATTGAATTGCCTCGACATTTCCTCAAAAATTCATCACATTCTTGTGATTGAATTGTGCATGAGATCAACTTGATCAAACAGGCTGTGATTCGTACGTCAGGCTGCGAGCACCTGCGTTCAACAGCCTGCTTGACCAGGGTCAGCAACGAGGAGGCCTGGTCAATGACCGGGCCGCAAGGACGCTAAGCCCCGAAATCATCGCAAGATCAATTATTGATTCAAAAATCGTGTAAATGTGTCGAATTCACTAACTGTACAAAATAATATAGACGACAAGACGTATTTATGAACACTTCCGGAAATATCTTAATACAGTATACATAGTACATCATATACAGTGTATACATGTATAAATGTACATGTACATACATACATATATGTACATACATATACAAATATACAGTGATTAGTACAAATCTATTACGGAGCACACAACTGCACATGTACACTCATAAATTTATTTTTCTCAATAGAGGTAATTAAACTAACTGATAAAAATAAATGTACATGTCTTGGAGTAATACTTAAGAGTGCCAATTTGTCATTAACTCCGTTATGTTGAGAAACTACGTGTTTGTAGTTAAATTAAATACAGTAGTTAAATACAGCCATACAATTAAGTACAGTAGTTAAATATACAGTGTCTTAAGACACTGGAGTTGTTTACTTTATTCCTTCACAACACCATAATTGGGAACGTCCACTACGGGCTCACCATAGCCCGTGCTACTTGGAACTTTTTGTTCCAGATAGCGAATCTTAAACAACAACATCCAACACTTAGACATTTTACCGATTCTGTAAATCATCAATATTTAGACACTACTTTTTGGTATGTTTTGTAGGGATATTCCTGCGCGGGCCCTAAGCCTCTGGCTGGCCAACTAAGGCACTTTACTGATTCTGTGAATCCTCAATATTTTAACATTTTACTGGTCCTGTAAATCCTCAATATTTAGACACTTTACTGATTATGTAAATGCTCAGTATTTAGACCACTTTACTGATTTCCTATTAATGTCACTTCTGTTGCCAATACTATTGTCAGTGTTATTGCTATTAATACTTCGCATGTAACTACTATTTTAATTATTATTTACCTATTCGACTATTATAATTCGGCTAAACAAAATGGATATCACCCAATTACCCTTCCAATTAAAATCTAATACAATTTAAAATCGTGAGATTAGAAGGGTTTAACAAAAATGCGCATTACTAGTTTGCACAACACTGCAAGCAGAACAGCTGCAACTTGCACTGCTTGTGCAACTGATAACATTGAATTAAATTTTCACAGTTTTTTTTATTCAACTTTTGACCTATTTTCCGCGAAAAAGTAACATTTCTTGATCAACTTCAATTTGTTTTACATAACTTCGACCCTTTCCCAACAGGTCATAAACAGGCCGAGGTAGAAACAAAGGGCAGTTTCTTTCGCATGATGCTTCTGTTCACCGAGCAGTAAATAGGTACCTGGGCGATTAAGACATCTGCTCTGGGCGGCTTCCTGGGGATATACGTGCGTGTGTGTGTTAGAAATATACGGAGTAAATATGATAAAGAGAAAATTAGGTCGGGAGTCGGTACATTAGTCCACCAAAAAGGCGGGGTCCAAGAGCTAACAGCTCGATTCTATAATCACAAATAGTAAGTATAAATAGAAAACACACACTCTCTCTCTCTCTCTCTCACACACACACACACACACACACACACACACACACACACACCACACACACACACACACACACACAAATGGAATGCATTAGGAAGCGATGTGGTGGAGGCTGACTCCATACACAGTTTCAAATGTAGATATGATAGAGCCCATTAGGCTCAGGAAACTGTACACCTGTTGATTGACGGTTGAGAGGCGGGACCAAAGAGCCAGAGCTCAACCCCCGCAAGCACAACTAGGTGAGTACAACTAGGTGAGTACACACACACACACACACACACACACACAATGATGGAATGCATTAAATGGAATGCATTAGGAAGCGATGTGGTGGAGGCTGACTCCATACACAGTTTCAAGTGTAGATATGATAGAGCCCATTAAACTCAGGAAACTGTACACCTGTTGATTGACGGTTGAGAGGCGGGACCAAAGAGCCAGAGCTCAACCCCCGCAAGCACAACTAGGTGAGTACAACTAGGTGAGTACACACACACACACACACACACACACACACACACACACACACACACACACACACACACACACAAACACACACATTCCTGAGCCCAGTAGGCTTAGGAATCTGTACACCAGTTGATTGACAGTTGAGAGGCGGGACCAAAGAGTCAAAAGCTCAACCCCCCGCGAGCACAAATAGGTGAGTACACAGAAGGCTGAACACAAGGTACCATCTGGGAGGTGAAATCCTTCAAGAGTCAAATAGAGAGAAAGATCTGGGGATTGATATCACACCAGAAGCCCACATCAAAAGGATATCATCAGCGGGATATGTTAGATTTGGCCAACATAAGAACTGCCTTCAGAAACTTGAGTAAGGAATCGTTCAGGACCTTCAGGACCTTATATACCACTTACGTCAGACCAATCGTGGAATATACAGCTCCAGTCTGGAGTCTATACCTAGTTAAACACAAGACAAAGTAGAGAAGATTCAGAGGTATGCCACCAGACTAGCCCCATAATTGAGAGGTATGAGCTACGAGGAAAGGCTAAGGGACCTAAGCTTCATGTCCTTGGAAAACAGAAGAGTAAGGGGAGACATGATAACAAGCTACAAAATTCTCAGCAGAATTGACAGGGTGAACAAAGACAAACTCTTTAACACGGGTGGAACACGAACAAGGGGACACAAGTGGAAACTTAGTACCCAAATGAACCACAGAGACATTAGAAAGAATTTTTTCAATGTCTGAGTAGTTAACAAATGGAAAGCATTCGGCAGTAATGTGGTGGAGGCTGACTCCATACACAGTTTCAAATAAAGATTTGATAGAGCCCAGTAGGCTCAAGAATCTGTATACCAGTTGATTGACAGTTGAGAGGCGGGACCAAAGAGCCGAAGCTCAACTCCTGCAAGTACAATTGAGTACACACACACACACACACACACACACAGGTAGCCTGGTACCAGGCTAGGGGCCAGGTAGCCTGGTGGATAGCGTGCAGGATTCGTAATTCTGTGGCGCGGGTTCGATTCCCGCACCCGGCAGAAACAAATGGGCAAAGTTTCTTTCACCCTGTATGCCCCTGTTACCTAGCAGTAAATAGGTACCTGGGAGTTAGTCAGCTGTCACGGGCTGCTTCCTGGGGTGTGTGTGTGTGTGTGTGTGGTGAAAAAAAAAAAAAAAAAGTAGTTAGTGTAGTTAGTAAACAGTTGATTGATAGTTGAGAGGCGGGCCGAAAGAGCAAAGCTCAACCCCTGTAAAATACAACTAAGTGAATACAACTAAGTGAATACAACTAAGTGAATACACACACACACACACACACACACACACACACACACACACACACACACACACCTTTAACCAAATAAATTTACATTTAACCATTTTTAATCGTACATAAAAAGAACTTAAGTTCTATAACCAGGAGCCAGGAGAGAGAAACGCACAGATTCTCACCATGAACCTAAAAGCATTTAACAGTGAATAAAAATGAAGTTAAAAATAAGAACAGATACAAAAGACCTTTTTTTGCGTATAGGCATTGTGATAAATACGAGGCTCGGGGCCTTTCAAAGCTCTCCTCTGCCTCTTTGATGTTGTTACAGCAATACCAGCAATTATCCTGCGACAAGCTAAAAAGGTCAGAATGGAGATTTTCCTCATTCCTGTGAAAATTGTTTCATATTTCCTCGGGAACTGCGGTCCTACATAAATAGGACGGGTGATTTTGGGGACGCGAGCGTGCGTTGGGAGTGTTGGGGAATTATGAAGGAGAGGCAGGGAGGGGAAGATGAAAGCGTTTGGGCAACAACTTTTCCTTCTCCTGTACCTCCATCATCTTTACTAAAAAAAGGTGATGAAGATACATCAAAAAATGATTTACTTTACTTTTTTTTACTAAAAGAATTGGGTGGCGAGTTAATTCTGTTAGGTGCAAGTCACAGTAGGCAGATAGTGTTGTTTGAAGGTGTGAGTAAGTGCAAATTTAAGTGAGACATATATAAGAATATAAAGACGAAGGGAAGCGATGCGATTGGTGTAGAATAAACACAGACCAAGGAAGGACGAACATGGACCAAGGACGAACAACCGACACTAAAAGTAAACTCCTTTTGATTGTAAACTCCTTTTATTTCTGTCAACTCTCAGCTTAGGTACATAGACAGAGGGAGGGGAGGGAGGGAGGAGTTTGTAATGAGGAAAGAGACCAAGAAAATACTGTTCCTTCACTTGGAATAATGACTGACAATGTACTCCACAGAATGGACACCCTTCTGATTGGTAATAGGAACTAACCTATTATTATCTACCCCAGTGCAGTGGTTGCTGGGAAAAGAAAGTAGGATTGCAACAATGAGACCCAAGTGATGAATCCCAGTCATATGTGACTTTCTTCCTTGAAGAGGAGTTGGCAGGTGTGAATGCCTGCTAAAGACAATTGGTATCAACTGTGACTATACCATTTATTGAAGAGTGGGGATATATCATGAGACACACATGACGTGTAATACACAGACACTATGTAGCAGAGGAGGGGACTTGAGAATCGACTTGAGAATGGTCCAGGAAGGACCGAAACGTCGTCGTCCCTTCACCTTCTAGTGTGTGGTCTGGTCAAACTATGAAGCAGAACTATATTATGCGGACGATGTGTCACCATCACGTGGCTGAGGAGCTGACGCCCAACTCTCACATCTAAAGTGATCTAAGACGGACCGAAATGTCGCCTACTCTCGGAAAATTTTATTTTCTGACTGCTTAGGCCTCCAAGGCATAGGAAATGATCATTATTCCTGCCAGGGTATTTTCCAAGAACTTGCCCAGACCCAGTAAAGAGTATTTTCAAAAAGTAATCAAATCTCTAATGTTTAGTTTAGGTCAGCTTTTTGCTGTTAACGTGAGAGATATCACGTGGATACTACAGTTTTGAGCACAGTACTGAAGAAGAAATGTAAACTCTTTTTTTGAGTTACAGAGATGTATCCGTGGCAATAGTGACCGCCCTTATGAAAGAGAGAATAAGAAAACATTTACATTACCAAAGAAATTTGTAAAGTTTACAAATTAATGAAAGGCCTTAGTATGAAGTTTATAAATTAGTTTGAATAACAACGAAATTTAGAAAAGAAAACTATGGATTTAAATTAAAAAAAATAGATTTACGATAGAAATAGATCTACATTGTTATTCTCGAACAATGATTCGAGATAGCAATGTAGATCTGTGGAGACAATTACCAAATAATAATTCTGCCAGCAAACTCAATCAAAAGTTGAATACATAGCTTGGACATGAACAAGCGAGTTACTGAATATATAATATATAAGAACTGCCTCCCATAAGCCGATAGGCTTTCTACATGTTCCTTTATTATTGTCTTCTAATATCCCTGTGACTGATTTGGGAACTTGAGTTTCTACCTCCGTCCTCTTGTTCCTGTCCCACCGATATATATTTAGTAAATCATTATCTAAACTGTCAATTTCCTTAAGTATTTTGTATGTTGTGATCATGCTTCCCGGAATCTCTCTTGGTTCTGAGACTAGTCTGGCATACCTGTAAGATATTACCCCACATTCACTGTGATAAAGTATGGCCGCCACACTGGTCTTGCATGTGCCAGAATTAGTGTGATAAATGACCTTGTTCAGATTTCTGAAGGCAGTCCTAATGTTGACCAGGGTTGCATGTGCAGCTGATGATATCCGGTTGATGTGAACTTCAGGAAAGAGATTCGATATTCTTTTTTTTATGTATCAACATTAGACTCAAGGTGTATATTCCCTATTTGGTGTTATTTAGATGCCATTCTACACTGAATGGCATGTGATTTTACACTAATACACTTACATGGAATGTGTATGCATATATAT
>WNGS01163519.1:1769784-1782284 GCA_020271785.1 Procambarus virginalis | reverse complement strand
GGGGGGAGTGGAGGAAAAGAGGGAGTTATACAGACGTAGTCTCCACACTCCATCTAGTTCCTCCTCCACCTCCAACTACACTACCACCCGCTGCAGTGGAGGAAATAGACCTCTAACCTGATATTGCTGTTCTCCCTCCACCTTTCCTCACCTCTTCCTCCACCTTCTCTCCATCTTTCCCTCTCTGTCCCCTTCCCCTTCCACCTCTCTCCCCCCCCCTTCCACTCAGCAGAGATAGTCTCAGTTGGACAAAGAATGTATTAATGAAACGTTCCCTTTATCTAAAGCGTTGGGTCTCGTTCAGGAGCTATTTTTCTGTTTTAATTCGTCCCGGTTGCAAATACGAATGTTTGCTCTAACAATAAGGACGAGTGGATGAGCGAAGCGAGAATCATCGCTCCACATGATTTTGTGGGCTTTGGCGGCCCGGGTGGAAAACTGAACGGTGGAGACTGTTAGCGTGGGTAAGTTAAGGGCGCTCAAGTGAGTGGCTTGGGTGTGTGGGAGTGGGTGTGGGAGTGGGAGTGGGTGTAGGTGTGGGAGTGGGAATGGGAATGGTGGGTGTCCACTGGGAATGGGTACAGATCAGGGTCTAGCACTCTCGGCTAACAAGCACGTTCAAATATGCAATGTTTTTTGTCTTTCGAAGATAAAAATATATGTTATTTAATTCCATTTGATGCGAAGCGTTTATAGAATCTTCCAAGTGTCACTGTCTCTAAATGGTCCCGAATCTGTTGGGTATTAATGTACGGTAATTACACACACACAGAGATCACACTAACGTGATGCATCAAATGAACAAATCCACATGGGCCGTGACGAGGATTCGAACCTGCGTCCGGGAGCATCCCAGACATTGCCTTAATCGACTGAGCTACGACAGGGTAAAAGGGTTGAAACCGAAGTCCTTTTACCCTGTCGTAGCTCCGTCGATTAAGGCAGTGTCTGGGATGCTCCCGGACGCAGGTTCGAATCCTCGTCACGGCCCTTGTGGGTTTGTACGGTAATTATCTAGCGAAAACACTAAATCAGGATGACTACATACCACTTGGTAGCCTAACCACTTGGACCATCGGGGATCGAACACCGACCCTGCAAGGTCATCGATTTACAGCCCTAGCCAAGTGATTGGACTGATCCGATCGTTTATGATTTTGATAAACAGCTCTCCGGTAATAGTGTTCTGTAAGTCATGTCACTGTGTCCACAAATGGACTATTATTTTACACACTTGAACCACAATAGCGTGCAGGCGATGAGTCACAATAACGTGGCTAAAGTATGCTGACCAGACCACACACTAGAAGGTGAAGGGACGACGACGTTTCGGTCCGTCCTGGACCATTCTCAAGTCGATTGTCTTGAGAATGGTCCAGGACGGACCGAAACGTCGTCGTCCCTCCACCTTCTAGTGTGTGGTCTGGTCAACACAATAGCGTGATGCATCAAATGAACAAATCCACAAGGACCGAACCGTGATGAGGTTAGAACCCTCATCACGGCCCTCGTGGTTTGGACTATTATTTTGTCCATTCTACAGTCATACTGTGTGAGCAATGAGCAGTGACACTGTTATCCCCCCATAACACCTCAGATATCATGCCTTTCAAGAATATCATCAGGATATATATTTTTGAACATAAAAAATATATATATCCTCTAGTGCATTGTTCAGAGAACAACCTGTTTACCTTCGCAATTTGAGACTTGCCATCATGTACGAACACCTGTGGGTTTTTTGTAGCGACCAGCTGAACCTTAAGTCATGTGCTACGCACTCTCGGTAGTGGTTATCTTCTTGAGGTTATCTTGAGATGATTTCGGGGCTTTTAGTGTCCCCGCGGCCCGGTCCTCAACCAGGCCTCCACCCCCAGGAAGCAGCCCATGACAGCTGACTAACACCCAGGTACCTAATTTACTGCTAGGTAACAGGGGCATAGGGTGAAAGAAACTCTGCCCATTGTTTCTCGCCGGCGCCCGGGATCGAACCACAGATCACAAGCCAGTGTGCTGTCCGCTCGGCCGACCGGATGTGTATTAATCTAATTTCGTGTTCTTCTGGCTATGTGATTTATGAGTGGAGCATTAACGCATAAATCCCCGAGCTAAAGATGCTTTAGTTCTCCAGATGCCCCTCGTCTCCTTTCACCTCATGCTCCTTCTTGCTTTATATCGACTCCCTTTCCCACTTTGCTCCGACTCCCAAGTGGGAAAAGGGAGTTGGTATAAAGATTGACCAAAGATCACATTCACTAAAAATAAAAAACTACCACTTACGGGCTATTCATGCCCGTGCCACCTCTTGGCGTGGCTTAATCTTCATCAATCGATCACTTTCGCTGCGTCACAACTTGCTCAGGCCGGACCGAAACGTCGTCACACTCTCATGTGTGTGGGTTGGCTTCTTTGTGTCAGTCACGCTATTCTCTGCAATTGTGAAAAGCGTTCTTGACAGAGGCGTTGATGGTTGATGGCTATGGACTGGTGGCTATGGACTGGTGAAAAACACCTGGAAACTAATTGATCAAATTCTGAGCTACGAGATCTACGAACGTTTAACGTGATTCGTTATGGTGCTTCTGTGACCCCTTCATAACAGTGGCATGGTTAACCGTGACCAACTACCATTATCTGTCATGATTTGTTAAGTCTGTTACGACCTGCTGTCACCACCCTTTGCCTGCTTTATTTTGCCCAAACCTTTCTTTACCGTCTAATGATGGTTTCAACCTACCCTGGCCTTCTTAAACTACCATGACAGTCTGTCACCTGACATAACTATACACTTTGAAACGAATTAATTCCCAATTCAAGGCAATTGAAGACACTGATCAATTTGGCTGTCATTGAGATGCCCGTAATCAATGACGCTTTCTTCACTCCGCCTCGAGAAGAGCTTGTACACAGTCCTCACAAGGAAAACCATCAACATTTGTTTTCTTGTCATTCGTCTACAGCTGTCAAAGTGATTAGAATGATAGCAATACCCAAAGTGCCATATTGAAAGGCTCATCCCCCGTGGTTACGAGTGCCAGTCTGAGCACTGCCGCCAGTGTCACTATCGATATGAGAATGAGAGCCAAATCCAGCAAGAGAGGCCATTTCCAGTGCCAATGATTGATGGGTAACAAGGTATTAGCGAGAGTCGAAATGTCATAGTAGAATTCTGGTATTTGAAACCGCAAGGAACGATATTAGCATCTGTGGCAGCCAGCGCTTGGTGATGAGTGCCAATATTAGTGCCAAGGGCCAGTAGTGAGCTAGGTCAAGTGGTAATATAAGGGCCGATAACGTTAATCACAAGCTGTGACGCTTAGCGTTAGTCAGGCTGTGAAGGTCAATAACATTTGCTCCACTGATACCTCCAGTAATATTGCCAGTATTCACTGCTATGAATGAGTGCTAATGCCTGCGTTAGCAGTTCCGGAGGCATCGTTGTGGAGTAACGAATGAGAAAATGGCCCGCAAGGAAGTTGAGTATACCCGGAGTATACCTGGTGGGAGTATATCTGGTGTGTGTGTGTGTGTGTTCTGTGAGTTTAACTCCAAGCCGAGCCGGGGGCCAGGCTTGATATGGCTGATTATAAATAAATCCCACTGATGCTGACAACGAGTTGGCCGCACATAAACACGATTAAACAACTATATTAACGTGATCAATTTACCAATCACAGTGTTTACCTAAAGACATTTGCTGGCCACACACATGGCCCTTAGATCCCGGGTCACACTTCAATCTCAGTCATCCTCACTCTTGCAGCCCTACGATGAAAGCCTTTTAGCTGCTCTGCCTTTGGGTTAAGTTTACTACCTAAGCTTGACTTTCCGCCACGAGTGAACCAGAGGGAAGGACAGAGCTTTGAGGCCCACCATGCTCACATAATATTCCTAGTTGGAAGAAATATTTAAATTCGTTTCCTGTTCTACAGAAGTTAACCTCGACGGCCTTCCGGGTCATCGGAACACTCATTGGTCCAGCAATGGAAACATGTAGGGAAAGGGTAAGATTGGGGAGGGGAGAGAGCAATGGGGGCTGGGATGGAGAAGGGGAGATATGGAGAGGGTGAGGGGAAAGTAAGGGGTATGGAATAGGAAGAAGTGTACCAGGTGTAACACTCGCGTGTGGCCAGGTGTAACACTCGCGTGCGGCCAGTGTGAACACACACACGCGACTTCTGCTCTTCTTAAGGTTAGGTGGGGCGTGGCGAGGGAGCCAAGATGTCACCTAGTTGTGCTCGCCTTGTGAAGGGAAGGGAATTATCAGGGGGGGAAAGCGCCAAGCCATTACGACTATATAGCACTTGGAAGGGGGTCAGGATAAGGATTTGGGATGGGACGGGGGGAAAGGAATGGTGCCCAACCCCTTGGATGGTCGGGGATTGAACGCCAACCAGCATGAAGCGAGACCGTCGTTCTACCGTCCAGCCCAAGTGATTGTGGGGCTCGCCTTGTGAGCTACGGCTCTTAAGTCTCGCCTCTCAATTCATAATTGACTGGCATATAGGTTCCAGAGTCTACTGGGTTCTGTCATGTCTACTTCTGAAGCTCTGAATAGAGTTGGCTTCCTCTACGTCACGTCTTATCACCTTTAATTTACTTGCTAATCTAACATGGAAAACTTTGTCTCTGTGGCTTATTTTGGTGCTTAGTTTACATTTGTGTTCCCTTGTTCGTGCACAGTCTGCCCTGTCTATTTATCGGCTCAATCAACGCTTAACTCCACTCCTGTAGCATTAGCTAACTTGTACCCACTTACCCTCTGCCTCCGATGATGCTGACAGGTTCAACGAAACTTATCTCTTATCGTCTGGTCTATATATTTTTAAGAGAACGTTATACATTTAATTTTTAAGACTTCCTTCCCAAGTGAAGAAGAACATAAGAAATAAAGGGAAGCGTCATGCTAGAACCACTAATCAAACCTCCCAACCATATACAGTAACACGTCTACAAGAGAGACTAATACAAAATGTACTAATGTATCTATGTCTATCCCTGCCCTTGTGTGGTAGTGCACAGTAGAAAGTTGTTTTCACATATCCATACGTTAAAACATTGATTGTAACCATGATATATATGTACTTCCGCCTACAGTTTAGACCTATTGTCTTATGTGTGACCCTCTGTCCTGCGTGACAGTGAATACCAGCATTATCCTCACTTTAATAAGACTTAATCGAAATCCTCAGATTAGGCAAAATTGTAATTAATTTTGTCAATAAAGATGTTAATAATAATAATAATAAGGAATATCTAAGGTTGGAAGCCAGACACTTCAAGATGGCCAGATGGCTTCATGACGTCTTCACGCAATCCCTTCCCAACTGCACACGTAACAATCCTTAACTACGAAATTATACTATCCAGTCGTAATCAAAATGATCCAGAGGCGTTCCCGCTGGCGACGGACTCCTCCCCCCCCCCCCCGCACCTGCTAGGTCGATTCTGCGTCGCAGATCTAAAAATCCGCAAGATGAAGGTATCGCAAATTGTATCTGGTGTCTCGATTCCCCTTTGTTAAATCGGACCAAATTTGTGGGCCGAGTGCCCCAAAATTGCGCCACTTGCTTGATAGCTACTGTGAGTACTCTATCGAAGAGTGAATACAGATTTGCAACATCCGATATCAATATAATTTGTCGTGATATTTAGCAGAGGGATGGTCGGTAAAAAAAAGGAAGGATGGAATATACAGTTTTCCCGACTATTACATCATTCGCCGAGACTTGGAACAGCATTGCACCTAATAATGACCATTGAGGGACGCCGCTGGTAATCTCGAGCCACTCTTTAGGTAATGCGTAGGGATGGTGGCTGGGTACTATGTGGTTATTGAGTGGGAAAAATATCTAGTGGATGGGTACAGGGGATACAGAGGAAATTAGATTAGAAAGTGCTCAGTGCATCGGAGTAGTAGCTATAGGTTGGGAGGGAGTTGTGTGTAAAACTGTTTAATCTGGGCGAGAGTCTATTTTAAATTTTTGCTTAGTATATTTTCCACCACAGACGTGGCCAGACCTGTATACCGCACTAACGAGCATTTTCACACACTTTCGTCTGTCCCCCATGGTTACTGAGAGCTGCTTCAGTGTGAGGTATAGCTGGGTGGGTCGCAGCTTGTGACAATCGTTGTATATGATTAGTGGTTGTGTGGGGGTTGTTGGAAGTAACAGGTGGCTAGAAAGCCGAACTGTCTAGTAATTCTGTTGGATTCTTACACCGGGAAACTTCACTTCTTCGGGGTCCGAGCCTGCGCACCTGAGCCATAAATCCCAACTTCCCCTCAGGCACCAGAATAAACACGAGGACGAAAAGGTACAGCTTCTGAGACTACGGTTATGGTTCCTAGGAATCATTATGGAGACAGAGGTCGCTTCCTGCAGGAGACGCAGAAGTCGCTTCCTCCACGAGACGCAATGACGCTTCCTCCAAGAGACGCAAAGGACGCGCCTCCAGAAAACAGACGCAAGGCCACCCATGCCAGACTTACACGAACTACTCCTCGTATTCCCATGCTAAACTAAAAGGCGAGTACAAATGGCAGTCCGTTACGAATCTTTTTATAATTAATTAGCGTCAATTAACACCTGAATGAAAAATATACATGACACGGCAAGGCTCTTAAAGCAGCCAGTGAACGTGTTTACTCTCAGTGGAGGCAGCTCAACGATGAGCCCAGCTCACGATGAGCCCAGCTCACGATGGGCCCAGCTCACGATGGGACCAGCTCACGATGGGACCAGCTCACGATGGGACCAGCTCACGATGAGCCCAGCTCACGATGAGCCCAGCTCACGATGGGCCCAGCTCACGATGGGACCAGCTCACGATGGGACCAGCTCACGATGAGACCAGCTCACGATGAGCCCAGCTCACGATGAGCCCAGCTCACGATGGGCCCAGCTCACGATGAGCCCAGCTCACGATGGGCCCAGCTCACGATGAGCCCAGCTCACGATGAGCCCAGCTCACGATGGGCCCAGCTCACGATGAGCCCAGCTCACGATGGGACCAGCTCACGATGAGCCCAGCTCACGATGAGCCCAGCTCACGATGAGCCCAGCTCACGATGGGACCAGCTCACGATGGGCCCAGCTCACGATGAGCCCAGCTCACGATGAGCCCAGCTCACGATGAGCCCAGCTCACGATGAGCCCAGCTCACGATGGGACCAGCTCACGATGGGACCAGCTCACGATGGGACCAGCTCACGATGGGACCAGCTCACGATGGGACCAGCTCACGATGAGCCCAGCTCACGATGGGACCAGCTCACGATGGGACCAGCTCACGATGGGACCAGCTCACGATGGGACCAGCTCACGATGAGCCCAGCTCACGATGAGCCCAGCTCACGATGGGCCCAGCTCACGATGGGCCCAGCTCACGATGGGACCAGCTCACGATGAGCCCAGCTCACGATGAGCCCAGCTCACGATGGGCCCAGCTCACGATGAGCCCAGCTCACGATGAGCCCAGCTCACGATGGGCCCAGCTCACGATGAGCCCAGCTCACGATGGGGCCAGCTCACGATGAGCCCAGCTCACGATGAGCCCAGCTCACGATGAGCCCAGCTCACGATGAGCCCAGCTCACGATGGGACCAGCTCACGATGGGACCAGCTCACGATGAGCCCAGCTCACGATGAGCCCAGCTCACGATGAGCCCAGCTCACGATGGGCCCAGCTCACGATGGGACCAGCTCACGATGGGACCAGCTCACGATGGGACCAGCTCACGATGAGACCAGCTCACGATGGGACCAGCTCACGATGAGCCCAGCTCACGATGAGCCCAGCTCACGATGGGCCCAGCTCACGATGAGCCCAGCTCACGATGAGCCCAGCTCACGATGGGCCCAGCTCACGATGAGCCCAGCTCACGATGAGCCCAGCTCACGATGGGACCAGCTCACGATGGGCCCAGCTCACGATGAGCCCAGCTCACGATGGGACCAGCTCACGATGGGCCCAGCTCACGATGAGCCCAGCTCACGATGAGCCCAGCTCACGATGAGCCCAGCTCACGATGGGCCCAGCTCACGATGGGCCCAGCTCACGATGGGACCAGCTCACGATGAGCCCAGCTCACGATGAGCCCAGCTCACGATGGGCCCGGCTCACGATGAGCCCAGCTCACGATGAGCCCAGCTCACGATGGGCCCAGCTCACGATGAGCCCAGCTCACGATGGGACCAGCTCACGATGAGCCCAGCTTACGATGAGCCCAGCTCACGATGAGCCCAGCTCACGATGAGCCCAGCTCACGATGGGACCAGCTCACGATGGGACCAGCTCACGATGAGCCCAGCTCACGATGAGCCCAGCTCACGATGAGCCCAGCTCACGATGGGCCCAGCTCACGATGGGCCCAGCTCACGATGGGACCAGCTCACGATGGGACCAGCTCACGATGGGACCAGCTCACGATGGGACCAGCTCACGATGGGACCAGCTCACGATGAGCCCAGCTCACGATGGGCCCAGCTCACGATGGGCCCAGCTCACGATGGGACCAGCTCACGATGGGACCAGCTCACGATGGGACCAGCTCACGATGGGACCAGCTCACGATGGGACCAGCTCACGATGGGACCAGCTCACGATGGGACCAGCTCACGATGAGCCCAGCTCACGATGGGCCCAGCTCACGATGAGCCCAGCTCACGATGGGACCAGCTCACGATGGGACCAGCTCACGATGGGCCCAACTCACGATGGGACCAGCTCACGATGGGACCAGCTCACGATGGGACCAGCTCACGATGGGCCCAACTCACGATGGGACCAGCTCACGGCTTCATGCTTCTTACCTTTGCAGGCAGACCTCTATACCTCTTATTTGTACGAATTTTAAACCATGAACAAATAACACAAATGCAGACGGTGGAATGGCTCAGCAAAATACGATACACATTTGTCTAAAAAGTGGCAAAAGGTTTAATAATTCTTACTGAACTGACCATATTCCCAATCAGGAGTTCGTAAAAGGATCAGATGTCGTGTCAGTGCTACCCTCATCTATCACCAGGTCATGGAGAATCAGATATGCAGCCGCATCTTAAAATATAAATATCTTAAGTGCCAGGGGAAGTGGATTATACAAATCGATGGGTTATTCGGTTCTCACTTTTTTTTAACCTTTCATGTACACATACATAAAGAGATTTACATATGCAGGAATACACACACACTTTCTGGAGTTGGAGGAAGGAGTCAGACCTCTATACTGCTGTCCTCTGCACTGTGTGAAGGGATCCGGTGCCCATGACCAGGGATTTGTCACTGGTATTTGAAACAATGCTGTCACTAGATTGTCACGGGTCCCTCAGCCTAACATATCGTTTATGTACAGCGTACACCGTAATGAAAACAGGGAGAGACTCTCAGACAAGCGATAGTGAGGGTAGGTGAAGGTGATGGGTAAGGAGGGGAATGGTGAGAAGGGGATTGGGGGAAGGGGGGATGAGCGAGGTGGGGAAATTTGGCGCAGGAGGGGAGGCCAGGTAAGGGAGGGGTGTGGACTGGGGAAGCGGTACAAAAGGATAGGAGCGTGTGCAGTAAGATGGGGAAAAGAATACACACGTGTGTTAACTCGCCTATCCATACTCTTGTAGTTGTGCTTACAGGGGATCGAATTGGAGCTCCTGGGACCCATCTCCTTGCAGTTTTTTTTTTCACTTTGATTCTACCTGCAGACATGCCCAACCTTGGATCCTGACTTTGCTGGTGTTGACTCTTCCCTTTCACAGTACATACTTCAATGTTCCAACCTTCTTAACAAACGTGGTCCGAGTTAAGCCTTGCCCCTGTCTCTTAGTCTTACCCGTTTTCTTATTTTCACTTTTCCTCTTATTCTTACCTCCTTTTCTTATTCTTATCTTTCCTCTTATTTCTTACCTTCATTACCTTTTACCTTACCCTTCTATGAATGGGATGAATGTCGCTCATCCTATTCTAAGAATAATATTAAAGGTATTCTTACCTTTATCTTATTCTTACCTTTATCTTATTCTTACCTTTATTTCTCTTACCTGCTCTTCGCCTCTCATCTCACTCTCTTACTCATATATTTGCCTGTCCCTTCTTCTGTTTTATTACACAACTTCATAATGGTCCAAGATGGACCGAAATGTCGTAGTTTCTTCATTTTCTGATGTGTAGTTTGGTCATTATTGATTCCAGACTTTGTCTAAACCTAAGTTTAAATGAAGCTAATCATTACTATCTGTTCATCTAATTCAATTTATTTGTTCACCACCGTACAGTGAAAAAACACTTCCCTACATTCCTCTAATTTTTAGAAACTTCCAGCTTCCACTTGTCTGCATCTGTTCCCTCTACCACTGAGTATCATGTATGCTTCGATCAGGTCTCCTTTTTGCTTTTCTTTCTCCTATAATACAAGGCTCGGTTCTCTTTGTCAATCAGCATACCATGTCTCTTGAGTTTGGAACCAGCTCTCACGAATTTCTTTTACACTTTCCAGAGCGGGTACCATGCTGGTTGCAATCTCTACGACTTCTCATACAAGTGCCTGAAGTATTTTTTTTATACACACGCAAATCACAATAGCGTGATACATCAAATGATGTATCATTTGGTTCATGTATCATGTATCGTGATGAGGGTTCGTCTGGGATCATCCCGGACCTAGGTTCGAACCTCATCACGGCCCTTGTGGATTTATTTTTTTATATTTCTCTGCATATGTTGCTGATGTTATCCAGTTTACATGTGCCTTGGGTGAGATAGTGTCTCGGCATTGAGTGTAATGACAACCACAAGGGCGTTATTCCTTCCCAAATACAGGAACTGCATCTCTTTCAAGCTGAGCAGTTCCTTGATCTTTTTCCCTTGTCCCTATCTCCAACACTTTGCGTTTTCAGGGGTTGAATTCCAGTTGCGAGTTCAAATAACATTAGAACTCGCACATTAACTTTTATCACTAATCCTCAGCTTATAATTGTTCTCATTTGTTTTCCCTATTAACTACAGTCCTCAGTGACACGGGAACTTCTTCTCGGGGCGGCCATGAATGTACTATTCCAATTCCCGGGTTCCAGTGGTAAGTTTTGAGGAATTATACTACAGGGGAAAGTTTTAGAAGTCCCTTCTCTGCAGGTGTGTGTGTGTGTACTCACCTAGTTGTACTCACCTAGTTGTGCTTGCGGGGGTTGAGCTCTGGCTCTTTGGTCCCGCCTCTCAACCGTCAATCAACAGGTGTACAGTTTCCTGAGCCTAATGGGCTCTATCATATCTACATTTGAAACTGTGTATGGAGTCAGCCTCCACCACATCGCTTCCTAATGCATTCCATTTGTCAACCACTCTGACACTAAAAAAGTTCTTTCTAATATCTCTGTGGCTCATTTGGGCACTCAGCTTCCACCTGTGTCCCCTAGTGCGTGTGCCCCTTGTGTTAAACAGCCTGTCTTTATCAACCCTGTCGATTCCCTGAGAATCTTGAATGTGGTGATCATGTCCCCCCTAACTCTTCTGTCTTCCAACGAAGTGAGGTTTAATTCCTGCAGTCGCTCCTCGTAGCTCATACCTCTCAGCTCGGGTACTAGTCTGGTGGCAAACTTTTGAACCTTTTCCAGTTTAGTCTTATGCTTGACTAGATAGGGACTCCATGCTGGAGCCGCATACTCCAGGATTGGTCTGACATATGTGGTATATAATGTTCTGAAAGATTCCTTACACAAGTTTCTAAAGGCCGTTCTTATGTTAGCCAACCTGGCATATGCTGCTGATGTTATCCTCTTGATATGAGCTTCAGGGGACAGGTCTGGCGTGATATCAACCCCCAGGTCTTTCTCTCTCTCTGACTCTTGAAGTATTTCATCTCCCAAATGATACCTTGTATCTGGTCTCCTGCTTCCTACCCCTATCTTCATTACATTACATTTGCTTGGGTTAAACTCTAACAGCCATTTGTTCGACCATTCCTGCAGCTTGTCCAGGTCTTCTTGAAGTCTCAAGCTGTCCTCCTCTGTCTTAATCCTTCTCATAATTTTGGCAATTTTTTTTTTTTTTTTTTTTTTTTTTTTTTTTGTGGTGTGTGTGTGTGTGTATTCACTTAGTTGTATTTTACGGGGGTTGAGCTTTGCTCTTTCGGCCCGCCGAAAGAGCAAACTGTCAATCAACTGTTACTAACTACACTAACTACTTTTTTTTTTTCCCACACACACACACACACACACACACACACCACACACACACCACACACACACCCACAACACCAGGAAGCAGCCGTGACAGCTGACTAACTCCAGGTACCTATTTACTGCTAGGAACAGGGCATTCAGGGTGAAAAGAAACTTGCCCATTTGTTTCTGCCGGGAGCGGAATCGAACCCGCGCCACAGAATTACGAATCCTGCACGCATCCACCAGGCTACCTGGCCCCTGTAGGCTACCTGGCCCCTGATTGTGGTGTGTGTGTGTGTGTTGGTGTGTGTGTGTGTGTGTCGCATGCTATCGTTAATGTACGAT
>WNGS01163519.1:1607222-1626482 GCA_020271785.1 Procambarus virginalis | reverse complement strand
TATAAATGTATACAAATCGTTCGAATATTAGCCAGCTTCCCATATGTAGCAATGTTACCCTGGTTATGTGTGTGCCTCTGGGAGTGTTTTTGAATTGTATCCACTCTCAAATATTTTCCCTTTCCGATTTCCATAGCTGTTTCTCCCCCTTACTGTGTAGTTACCTCCTGGGTCTCCTTTTTCATTCTCCAATGTCCATTAATTTACATTTGTTAGTGTTCAATTCTAGCAACCACATATTTGCCCACACCTGGAGTTTGTCGTGGCCTTCCTGTAACTTAAAGCAGTCGTCGGTGTTTACATTTTTCAGTAGTAGACCCAGGACCGAATCCTAGGGAACCCCCCACCCCCACTCTTCACATTCATCCAGCTCGAAACACCCTCTCTGATGATGATACTTTGTTTTCTGTCTTTCAGGCACTCCCTTACCCTATTTTAGTGTCTTCCCAGTTGTTCCAGCTGATTTCTGCATCTTTTACACCAGCCTTTGATAGAGACCAGTATTAAATGTCCGGCGTTATTGTCTTACGAGTCTCTAAGAATGCTGAACTAGTGATGCTTCTGAATACCTGCCGTTCTGTAAATGATGCAGGTATAATTTGTCATTTGTATAATTTGTGACGTGTCATTGTCACAAATTGTATAACATCGACGTGGCGTGTCTACTCTGGCGTGAGTTTAGTCGTAGTATCTCTGGTATGTTTTAGGCTTTGTTAACGAGACCGGTAATGGTGTGGGCGAGGAGCAGTTTAAGTTGTGGTGAATTATCACTTGTGTGGAGGCGTAGTTAGTTGCTAACTAATGTAGTTTGTTGCTACGTTAGGGGGTTTTGTTGCATCATTAACATGATGAAATCGAGGTGACTATTTTATTTGTTGGATGGGGTAGGGAGGAGGGGCAGTTGGAGTGAGTTAAGAAAGATTGAGAGGAACAGTGTCGACAATGGTAGACACAGTGAATACATAGGTAGACACAATGTAGACATAGGTAGACAAAGTGTAGACAGGTAGAAGAGTAGGTCGGTTGTAGTAGGTCTGCTGAAAGGAAACATAAATATATAGGAAATACTACTGTTTATGAGGAGAGTCAGCGTTAGACAGACAGTGACGTGAGCTTCAATTTGACAGAAGAAAGATAACACTGAGAGAAAAGACAGAAGATTCGAGGTAAGATCAATTTTAGACAAAAGTTGATTGAGACGATAACAGAAGACATATCCAAACATCAGAAAACCAGGAGTAAAATGGTGGGTAAAGAGAAGCCAAGCGCGAAGACAGAGGAAGGGGAGAGAGAGAGAGAGATAGATAGAGAGAGAAGAGCAATTAAGAGCTGATAATGGTTGGCTGCTCTATAGAGTCTCAAAGAAATTTGGTTAATGAACACAGTGTCTCCGCTTGTTATTGCGAGGACCGGAAAAAGATAAAAGGAAAACAGTTTTGTAATGTAGATAAAGGAATTTCACTTGAGCTGAAAAACTTGCACAGAATGGAAGGCGAAGGAATGGGGATTTGGGAGAATCAGGAGCCAGGTAGTAAGACGAAGAGGGAGAGGAGGGAAGAGGGGGAAGACGTAAGAGGAAATTGAGAAGCGAGAGCTCAGAGAAATAATGATGAGCAAGGTGAAGAAAGTGAAAAGGAAAACAAAGGAAGAGAATGGAGTAAGGAGGGAAGAATAGAGGAAGTAAATAAAAGAAATGATGATAATGATGCTGATGATGAAGGGTCTGTGGAAGGAAGATAAGAGCATAGAAAAACAAACAGCTGGAAGACGGGAAAAGTTAGTGAATACGAGGAGAGGAGAGACAGTAAGGGAGAGAGTGAGAGAGGGAAGAGATTGAGAAGGGGGAGAACGTGAGAGAAGGAAGAGAATGAAAGAAAAGAGAGAGGGGTTGGGGAGAAGAAAGATTTTAATAAACCATATGAAATGAGGCAAAACAACACTTAAGTTCTGATAAATAAGGTTGGTATAATGTGAATAATTGGGATTCAGCCTGAGGTAAACGGAATTTATCCCTCTATAACCAGCCTGTGTTGTTCCACTATGTGGCATGCGACTACTGGTTCAGGTGAAGCCCACTCATCAATACAGGAGAGTTGTTGATCACCTGGTGGGAGAGTGGGCGGTGTTCACCTAGCCAGCGCAGGTGAGCTAGGCGGGGCAGCAGGTGGTATTCACCTATCGAGCACTCTTACGTATTAAGCAGTGAATTAATCTAGAGATCTGCCTCCTGCGCCCCATTGCTCAACCTGTCAGGGTTGATGAGCATTGCCAGAAAAAAGATAGGCCGGTGAGTTACAGTCTATTTGTATATACGGTTTTTTTTTCTCATTTACTTTGAATGAATGGCCTCGGAGTAATGCTTTTAATTGATCCTCTGGGATTGCTTGATTGAGATTCACGTGTGTGTGCGTGTGTGTATTTACTATTTGTCTGCAGAATCGCGTTATTAGTACTTTGACCCCGCCTTTCTAACCAATCTATTTTTACTCTATTATATCTACTATATATATATACTTCTATAACACACGTGTATTCACACATCAACAGGTGTACAGGTTCCTGAAGGAATCTGTACACCTGTTGATTAGCGATTGATAGGCGGGACCAAAGAGCCGAAGCTCAACCCCCGCAAGAACAACTAGGTGATTACACACACACACACACACACACACACACACACACACACACACACACACACACACACACACACACAGTTGATTGACAGTTGATTGACAGTTGAGAGGCGGGACCAAAGAGCCAAAGCTCAACCCCCGCAAGCACAAATAGGTGAGTACAAATAGGTGAGTACACACACACACACACACACACACACACACACACACACACACACACACACACACACACACACACACACACACACACACAGTTGATTGACAGTTGAGAGGCGGGACCAAAGAGCCAAAGCTCAACCCCCGCAAGCACAAATAGGTGAGTACAAATAGGTGAGTACACACACACACACACACACACACACACACACACACACACACACACACACACACACACACACACACACACACACACACATCTTTTTTTCAAGTCGGGAGAACTACCTGAACAATTGTTGTATCTCGACACAAGTGCTAGTTAGCCAGTCTCTCCGGCTCTTAAACGGAATTTGTATGTACTCATCTGCTGTCTTGAGTACTGCTCGGTACTCCCAAGCAGGAGAAAGTTCGCAAGGTCAGAAGGAAAACAGAAAACGTATACGACTCGCATAGACATAGGACAACACCCAAATTGTTGGACCTGTCTTAATGCACTCAAAATATACTCTTTGGAAAGAAGATGAGAGAGAGAGATATCATATATACAAGGAAGATACCCAAGGACTGTCACAAATATGCACCATGTTATCCACGACAGGACTAACGCGTTTGGGCAAAGGTTCCTTTCACATGATGTCCTGTTCACTTACCAGCAAATAGGTTAATTGGGAGTTGGACACAGGTGTTGTTAATTCCATTTGATGGTAAGTGGTTTCCTTACCAAAAGGATCAGGATAAGGATTTGGGATGGGTTGGGAGAAAGAATGGTGTTCTACCACATGAGCTGGACGGTAGAGCGACGGTCTCGCTTCATGCAGGTCGGCTTCAATCCCCGACCGTCCAAGTGGTTAGGCACCATTCCTTCTCATCCGTCCCATCCCTTATCCTTATCCTTTCCAAGTGCTATATAATCGTACAGGCTTGGCGCTTTCTCCACATCCCCTCTCCTGTGCCAGGTAAGTCCACTACGGGCTCACCATAGCCCGTGCTACTTAGAACTTTTTGTTCCCAGTAGCTGAATCTTAAACAGCAACAACAACGCTTTTTCCTGATAGTTCCCTTCCCTTCGTTGGAATAAGCGTAACGTAGGGGAATATTAGCTGAAAGGTTAAGTGATTCAAGCAGACTCCATACATTTCAACAGCTGATATGATTGGTTTCAACAGCTGATATGATTGGTTTCAACAGCTGATATGATTGGTTTCAACAGCTGATATGATTGGTTTCAACAGCTGATATGATTGGTTTCAATAGCTGATATGATTGGCTTCAACAGCTGATATGATTGGAAACAAGCAGGATCTGGACTCAATCTAAAATGTGAACGGCGACCACATAGCGGGGGGCCCAGGAGCCGAAGTTCGCCCTTCAAGCATGTAGATGAGTGTAGGCAAGTACACACGCAAGAAAAAGAGCTGCTCGCGCGCGCACTAAATGAGAGCGGGAAAGCCACTAGGGCCCGGCATAAAGGGTCCCCAGGTTCAGGTCTACGTGCTAATTAGGCTATTACGGTAATGAAGCAGTTGTCCTCAGCCGGCAGCTTAAGAAGTAAGAAGATCTTTGCGATGGATGACGACAAGGAGTGGGTACAGGGGGGAGGGGAGTGCCAGATCAAGAAGATTCATAGGATGATTCTACCTATAATGACTTAATTAACATGATTTTGTTACTCGCGAGCGTGTATCATCGCCTCCTTTGTTGGGCTTTGCAACAATGCAACCAGAGCTATAGCTTCATTACACGAAAACAACAAGAGAATCGTCAGCGCTGGTTTTAGCCTTAGAAGTTGACGCTGAGGAAAGCTGTGTGTTGGGGTTGCAGCGTAGTGTTGTTGTGTTGGGGTTGCAATACAGTGTTGTTGTGTTGCGGTTGCAATACAGTGTTGTTGTGTTGGGGGTTGCGATACAGTGCTGTTGGCCTGCCTGCGAGGCAGTACACACACACACGGGCGGCCACACACACACACCAACGCACGCACGAGCGCCTTCGTTCCTATCTCTCAATTATGTTGCCTAATTGGTTTGCCCGTTTGCCTCTGTATAACTGTTTCCTCCCCTTAACTGTTTACCTGTTCCACCCTTGTGTCTCATTATCAGTCTGCCTGTCTGCTTCCCTTGCATTTGTCTTACTGATAGTATGTTTTCCCGGAAAGAAGATTTATGTGTGTATAATAATCTCTCCCCATTCAGTGGCTCGGCAAATAGAGGAGACAGGGGAAATAATTTAATACGAATTGAGGAATTAAAGCAAATTGGCAAGTAGAATCAAGGGGAATATGTTGACCTCAGCTGTTTAGTCCTTTTATTGACCAAATGCAGCTGGGAGGGAGACAGGGGGGGATAGGGGCTAAATTAAGGAAGTACGGAGGATGGCCAGAGAGGAAGATAAGTGGTGTAGATGTTGTTGAAGGATGTATGCGATGTCTGAGGTGGATGGAGAATGTGTTATGGATCATGTAAGTGGATGCCACGGGCACTGTCGGTGAATATTGAGAGTAAGTGTAGTTGAGGATATATTTAGAGTATTTTATAGTTGGATGTAGCGCTCTGGGATGGTTGTTGTGGATTAATGTGGATTAACCCTTCACATTCGGGGTTTGACTTCTCCTAGCAGTCTCGTCAAGTCTCTCGTCAATTCTACGTCCACTCAGGGGTTCATATACCCCTGATTTAACTTTTGATTTAACATTTCCTTTTATTCCTTTAATCCTGTTTGCCCATAATCACATTGAAGTTAAATGTATTTGTGTGTGTGTGTGTGTGTGTGTGTGTGTGTGTGTGTGTGTGTGTGTGTGTGTGTGTGTGTGTGTGTGTACCGCAAGCACCGCAGGCAGTACCATCAGGTGGGTAAAACCGCAGTACCTTTATTTAACGTAACAATATGCATGTGGGATGTTGTGGTGGCAAACGAATATAACGAATAACTAGGTATGTGTGGTGGATAGCAGTGGATATCTGGGTTCGGACGTAGTTGGTGTTGTTATAGATGGATATCGGAGTTTCATTGATAGAGTAATGTAATGGTGATTGCAGATAGATATTATAGACCCTAAAGGTGGATAAATGTACTAACTTTCATCAACGGATGATGTAAATTGATGGACATACCTATAGGTAGTTATAGGTAGCTATATATATATGTAGCTATAGGTAGCTATAGCCAGTTATGAGGTGTGGATAATGGAATGAGTGAAGGAAATTGGTAGGTATACAAGTAGGTATTCAAGAGCTTTTTACATACATGTTTGTAGGCTGGGAAGGAGAGTGGGAAAATGGGTAAAGACAGTGTGGAATATATGTAGGGGGAAAAGAGAGGAGAAAGGTTCCGGATATGTTGGAGTTCAGACGATAGATGCAGTCAGAATTTTGGTGTAAATTGGGGGGAAGGGGGTTGGGGGGGGGGGTTAATTGTGTAAAATAACTTTTTTCATCGTTTTTATTCGATTGGACCCTAAAAATAAATAGATTTCACATGTTTACAAAGAAGCTTTGTAATGTAATGTTTGCATTAGTACGTGCTGTTCTCGCACACAGAGAGGGGGAGGGAGGGAGGCTTTGATTAATTAGGCAGGTGTATTTGGAATCACTCGCTTCTGCTTCACTTTTGCTGTTATATCAACCTTGGTGCTTCATGCATCTCGTCTCACCCACGCCTCCGCCCTCCTCAACCTCCACCCTCTACCCCCCCCCCTCACGCCTACCCACTCCAACCCCCTCCCCTCACCCACTCCAACACCCTCTCCTTACACCCACGCCTCCACCCTCGTGATTGTCTTGGGGAACTTGATCTGCTCCCAATTGTCATTGTTTTTCCTGGTAAGATTGATAAACACATACACATATATCCAGCTGGGATATCCCCAACAGGGTATATATATATATATATATATATATATATATATATATATATATATATATATATATATATATATATATATATATATACGCAAGTTGGATATACCCAACATGATCCTAAATGTATTGGTAATTCCTCCACCAAATTTAAGATACACTGCAGGTCCATAATAATTCCCAGATTATCATCACCCTTTTCTAGATTGTGAAGCTATGTGCTTATTAAGATTTCTTTAAAGTTAACGGATAATCAGGTTTGATTAACTCTTGAGGCAGAAATGTATTAACTTTCATCTGACGCGTCTGTTCACCTTGCAGAAAATAGGTTCCCGGGAGTTAGGCAACTGTCGTGGGTTGCATCGTGGGTCAGGTCAGTATCTGGCCTAGGGAAAAGGGGGGGGGGGCTCGATAAGCCTAACGGCATTCATGTACCAGTTTTATATCCAGCGAGATTGTGTTTAAAGCCGTACGTCGGTGTCATGGTATCGTACGACGGTGTCATGGTATCGTACGTCAGTCGTATGGTATCGTACGACGGTGTCATGGTATTGTACGTCAGTCTTATGGTATCGTACGACGGTGTCATGGTATTGTACGTCAGTCGTATGGTATCGTACGACGGTGTCATGGAATTGTACGTCAGTCTTATGGTATCGTACGACGGTGTCATGGTATTGTACGTCAGTCTTATGGTATCGTACGACGGTGTCATGGTATTGTACGTCAGTCTTATGGTATCGTACGACGGTGTCATGGTATTGTACGTCAGTCTTATAGTATCGTACGACGGTGTCATGGTATCGTCGTACGTCGTTGACCGATATGAGCACATAGAGTGGCCAGAGTCAACAAATACAACAAGAGCCTCAAAAAACATCGAGAATAAATGAATAAATTTGCATTTATTTATAAATACTCTTTAGTTAAGCTGGGAATCGAAGCCCCGGGAGCGTCCGAACAGTCAGGTACTTTACTCTTCAGCCAACGAGCCTAGAAAAGTTTGGGAGTGTATGCTTATATTTATGCCTCGCCTGGACAGATTTTCTCTGTCTGTCGGTCTGTCTGTCTGTCTCTCTCTCTGTCTCTCTCTCTTTCTCTCTCTCTTTCTCTCTCTCTCTCTCTCTCCTTCGACACAGTGCCAAGAGACACTATCTTCCCCCACATGATTCTCGACCAAATCTCATCCGAGGTCCTTTTGTTTGTTTTGTTTTTGCCCTTGGGTTATTTCCCCCCTCTCCTGTGGCACTAAGCCCTCACTGCCTTAAATATGAGGGGAATTATTCATGGAACTGGTGCTGCATTTTCTCCTCCCTCACGTCCTCCCTCCCTTCCTCTTCGTTTCCTCTTTTTTTCTATCATCCTACCCTATTTTCCCCCTCTTTTCCATCCCCTTTCTCATGGTCTCTTGGGAAGGTTGGTTAGATATTTCCCCCTCGCATATTTTGGGTTGAATTTTTGTCTGGGGAAAAATTTTGAAAGAATTTTAGATCATTAATGAGAGTTAAAGATATGTCGACAGGAACAGGTAAAGAAAAAAAAGCAAAAGAGAAAATGCAATAAATGATGAAAAAAGTAGTTGGAGAAGTGAAGAAATGAGGGAGCGAGTGAGCAGATGTATGAGAGTGAACGAGAGTGCAAGTGTGTGTACGCCGGTCTTCTTGAGTTGCCACAACATCGTAAAAAGGATGTACTAAATTGCCTGATCCTAACCCCAACCTAACCAGTATATATATGGGACACCCATTTGTGCCTTAGTCGACTCTGTCTATTTTCTGTCTGCCTTTGTGTTTATCTGCTGTCTCTGTCGATCTGTTTCTGTCTCTTTGTCGGTCTCTCTCTCTCACTCAAACAAACACAAGGAAAGAGTGTACATAAAGTATACTTGAACAAGAACAAGGAGTGAGTGTACGGTGTACACTGCTATCATACAAATTACCGAAATTAATATTTTGTGTTGTTTATCTGGTGCATATGAATTGTCCTCCTGTTTTCCTCCTCCTCTTAACTCCTTTTTTTCGTTCCTTCTCATTACACTCCTCACTTCCTGGCTACCTCTCCTCACGCACCTCCTTGATCTCTTCGTATTCCTTGTTTCCACCTCGGCGTTTCAGTCCTCTTTTTTTTCTGCTGCACATCTTATTGTTTACGGTTGTCCTCTTTCATCATTCGTGAATCTTACCTTCCCTTTTTATTTCCATCCATATCCGTGTTTCCCTCCCTCCCTCCCATCATCTCCCTCCCTCCCTCGTTGCTACAAGCACTCCCGAACGCTGACAACCTCGTAAATTGACCTTGAGTCATTTTATCTCAGTGGTTTGTTTTCAGAGGTGTCTGCAGAGGCGGGAAAGATTACCTTTTCTTATCTCTTACGAAAAAGTTGAGGGGAGAAAAAAGGATTTTGCTCTCAGACTAAAAAGAAGTCTTGCGGGGCTTTTTTTACGATTATGGAAAAAAAAGTAGAGACTCGTGGGGNCACACAGGGGTCTGGTAGCTGAGTGGACAGCGTGCAAGGCTCGTAATTTTGTGGCCTGGACCAGGCAGAAACAAATGGGCAAAGTTTCTTTCACCTTGAATGTGCCCCCCTGTTACCTAGCAGTAAATAGGTCCTGGGAGTTAGACAGCTGTTACGGAGCTGCTTCCTGGGGTGTGTGGTGCGTGGGTGAAAAAAAAATTAGTTACTACCTTTTTTTGAAACCCGAGTACATCTATTTGAACCCCCTGTACGTATTTTAGTAACAATTGATTGACAGTTGAGAGGCGGGCCACAAGAGCAAAGCTGAACCCCCGCAAGCACAACTAGGTGAATACACACAACCATTTGAATCCCCCGCAAAGACCTATGACCTAATGAACGTCTTGATCCCCTCTACAGCTTCCTGGCGACCCAGTGTCGCACCAGGAGGTGAGCCTGGTGGAGTACCGGTCGGAGTCGGTGACGCTGTTCCATCACGACTCGCGGATGTCGTTGGCTTCCGACACCTTCAGCCTCTCCTTCCGGCCAGTGCTGGCCTCCGACTCCGGCGTGTACGTCTGTCGTGTGAACAACCGCGACGACACGCAGCTGCCTGTGCGTCTCATCGTTCAAGGTACGTAGCTGTCAGCAACCCCGAGTTGGCGAGCCTCAGGCAACCTCCTGAAGGGGCAAGAGTATGTAATGTACATATTAATATCTTCATTTGGGTTGTTAATGTTCCTCTGGTGTATGAGAATATAACACGGTGTTCACTGTGGTCCGTCACGGTGTTCACTGTGGTCCGTCACGGTGTTCACTGTGCCCGGCACAGTGTTCACTGTGGTCCGTCACGGTACATCTGTCAAATGATAACGCAGGTGTCCTAAGGCCGCTCAGCGTGGACAGAAACCTCGCGTAGAGCAAACCATTTGTTCCACAAACCAAAAAGCCAAAACCACTGTGGCCCGGCACGGTGTTCACTGTGGCCCGGCACGGTGTTCAGTCTGTGACCCCACGGTGTTCAGTCTGTGACCCCACGGTGTTTAGTCTGTGACCCCACGGTGTTCAGTTTGTGACCCCACGGTGTTCAATCTGTGACCCCACGATGTTCAATCTGTGACCCCACGGTGTTCAATCTGTGATTCACTTGATGTCCCCCCTTGTGTGACCCCACGGTGTTCAGTCTGTGACCCCACGATGTTCAATCTGTGACCCCACGGTGTTCAATCTGTGACCCCACGGTGTTCAATCTGTGACCCCACGGTGTTCAATCTGTGACCCCACGGTGTTCAATCTGTGACCCACGATGTTCAATCTGTGACCCCACGGTGTTCAATCTGTGACCCCACGGTGTTCAATCTGTGACCCCACGGTGTTCAATCTGTGACCCCACGGTGTTCAATCTGTGTGTAACATATCAGAAATGAACAAAAGAAAGCTCATAGGGTGTAGGAGGTAGAGAGGTGGAAGGGAATAGGGAGGAGGAGTGGTCAAGGGGGAAAGGGAAAGTTTAGAATGTGAGAGAAAGATTGAGATAAAGTAGGAAAGTGTTAGAAAGCAAAGTAGAAGAGTAGAAACTAGTGAAGAAAATGCTGCCACCATACATTCATTAATTATAAGACAAGGAATGGAACTTGACTCCACAATAATAATATCTGATGTTATCACGTAACCACTGTACGAATATAGCTCATATAACCAAGAATATTTTAAGTCATAATCATAAAGCCGTAAACTTTAGAATGCTCTCCACTCTAGCTTTCAACATATAGAAAATCCAAGGTCTAAGGATCAGAATTAAAGACAATATAAAAAGATAATTATTCATATATAGTTACTCTATATATCAATATCATATATCAACATACAGAAAATCCAAGATCTAGAGATCAGAATTAAAGACAGTATAAAAAGATAATTATTCAATTATATAGTTACTCTATGGTATCATAATTCAGCCATTTCACTTGATGTTCAAATGTTAACATCAATTCAGAATTAGTCACCACACAAGAAAGAGAGAGCACCTACTGCTGACTGCCCCTGAAAATCACACAACACATTAGTTGGAAAACACAATGTATGTCAACCTTACAGTTCACTCACCAAAGTCTCTTGAGACTTTGTAGAGAGGAGGGTGGTGGCGCGGCTGACAGTCCCCTCGCCCGGCTTGGGAAGGCCAGTTTGGCTACTGGAACCTCTTTGGACTAGCGATCCATCTTATCGCTGTCCTGCTCATTGTCTCAAATGTACAGTTCCACGGGTATTTATGAGGGAACCGGGAGCTAAGCTCCGCCTAGAAGATATAGCCTTTGGCTGTCTACCTACCACACCTAAACAGCGGCTTGTTTGAAGGAACACAACACAGAAATCCGTCTGCAATTATCAGCTTAGCAGATAGCGAGTCACCTCACACGACCTGACCCCTACTCTACCTGTGAATATTAAGTCTCGAAAGATGTGACTTTATAATTGCTTAGGGCAATTATAAACAGGGTAGAACAATTATAACCAGGGTAGAACAATTATAAAGGTAGACAGGGCCGACTGTCTGGCGCCACCAATATGCTGTGAGCTTGACTCTCGTTGTATGTAAATTAACCAGATCCATGGTTAAATGTGACCCCCTGTAGTCTGACCTCAAGGTCAATCTGTGACACTTTGCTTCCTCTCCAATTCTTTTCTTTTCCAACATCTCATTTTTATACCTTCACCATTCTCCAGCTCTTTCCTCTTGGGTCTTCTTCCCTTCCTTTCCGCTCCCCCCTCGTCCCCTCCTCTCCCCCCTCGTCCCCTCCTCTTCTGCCCTCTTCCCTTCCTTTCTTCCTATGCTCTCTCCCCTCTTTCTCTCCTCCCTGGCCTCTCTTCCTATGCTCTCTCCACTCTTCCTCTCTCCCCTCTTCCTCTCCTCCCTGGCCTCGTCCTCTCCCCTCGTAACCAATCTGGTCAGCAGGAGTCAGCAAGTGCCACGAGCGAGGGGAACAGAAGAGATGACTTATGAGTGGGAAGTGAAATATAGCGCGTTTCTTCTCAACAGAATTGAGGGGAATTGGCTTCCACTCACCTCTCTCTCTTCTGTTTTCTCTCTCTCCTATTTTCATTCTCTTTTCTTCCCCTTCATATATTTTTGTTAATCTTCTTCTCCTCTCATATCCTTCCTTCTTATATTTTCGTAGCATCCTCAAATTCCATTTATTTTATCTCGTTTTTTTCATTTAACTTTTTCCGCTTCATCTTTTTCTCACTTTCTCCCATTCCGCTGTAAATCTTTTTTCCTCGTACCAATATCTGTATTTTTTTTTCATCCCATCTCTTACCACCTTCCTTTATTTCACCTCATCCTCTTACTTTCTCCTTTACCATTCCCTGGACTCCTGGTCTTCCTCTTATTTTAGCTCGTTCACTCTTTTTTTTTCTCCTAACCCCTGCCTCTCTCGCCCCCCCCCTCCTCCTCCCCCAACTTTTTTTTACAATTAGCGTTCCTTGTCGAGGTATTTGTTGTGGTGGAGGTTGAACCCCGGAGCACGAGTCTAGAAACCACCATCGCCACCTGAAGCACCACCATCACCACCTGCACCACCACCACCACCACCACCACAACCACCACCACCACCACAACCAACCTCACCTACAGCTCCAAGGCAATACGACAAAGAACCCCAGAACGTCAGAAAAGATACAAAAATAAAATAAAACCCCGCACGGGGTACAGAAAAGCAAGACGGCAAGAAAGATAGGCGAAAGTGACAGGTATTATATAGCGCGTGGTCTTCCCCAGGACGGTACTATGAGGAGGGAGGGATAGTAACATGAAGGGTGGTGGCGCTAGAGCTACGCTGGATGGAGCCTTGGGTATCCGGTTATCGGGAGACACCGATCGGTTATCGGGAGACACCGATCTCGGACCATAAATGCATGGAAGATTACTCGTGAATGCCTTTTAGGCCATCAGTGAACATCAAGTTCAGAAGTTTGAGAATAGAACTTTATCTAGCGATGCTGTTTTTTCTCTTTTTGCATTCTATCAGTGTCCCTATCTTTCATCCCTTTTTATCTTTCCTTATCCATTCCTCTCCACCTTCCTTTCCTTTCCCCCTCTTCTCCAGTTCCCAGCGTCCCCCTCTGCCTCTTCACTCTCACTTTCCCTACGATGACAGCTAATCTTGAGATGAAGGGTAGGGGGGAAGCCAGAGAAGAACGACAAGGAGGGGTGGTGGGAGGTGGGGGAAGCGGTGGAAGGAGTAAATCTAAGGGGTATTTGTGAGAGGTCCCCAGGCAAGATAGAGGGACCGGCCTGGGATTCCCCCTCCATCTTGCCTCGGAAATGGCCCTCAGGTGATCTTTCGCCAGAAACAAGAATAGCATAGCTGAAGGAATACAACAATTAGCACGAGAAGACAGGAGTTATGGCAGTCACAAAATTGTGATATGGTAACGTAGGGGTTTCATGGGTGAACAGGGGAGGGGAGATTGAGAGAATGAGGAGAGGAATGGGGTGATAGGTAGAAAATTTGCAATGCTCTAAGGAAAATGAATGGGTTAGATGAATAACAAGATAGGAATTGGTGAATGCAATGGGAGAGAAATGGGTGAAAGTGAGGGAAGGAGAGAAGAATGGAGTGAAAGTGAGAAAGTAGAATGGGTTCATTGAGGAAGGAGAAATGTAATGACGTATCGAGTCATTGGTATATATATATATATATTATATATATATATATATATATGTGTGTGTGTATATATATATATATATATAGATATATATATATATATATATATCTATATATATATATCTATATATATATATATATATATATATTAACCATTAATATAGATATCAATTAAATTTTCTTGTAAGTAGGCGACCGATGGGGATATTGGGTAGTCTTTTGAAAACTGACTTGGCACAATGAACGCCAAAGATTAAGAAACTTGGCATTGACAGTAAATATTGGGGAAGGAGCCCTGAAGACTTCAGTAAATTTGAATGTGTCTCGGGGTTTATGGGTGCCAAGAATCAGGGATCGGAAGGGAGGGGGGAATATAAGGTTTAGAAATTGAAAAACAAACATATATGACCTGAGAGAGAGAGAGAGAGAGAGAGGGAGGGAGGGAGGGAGGAGGGGGGCTTGGAGTTCACGAGAAGCAGGAAATAGAAAACCTACGTTGTGTACGACATATGTTTGCTGGAAACACACAATTACTGTTTCTGGCCATTATTGCGTCTCCTCTCTGAACAGAAGAGGTTAGGAGAGAAAATCACCAGGCTTGTGTGCATGCGCGCGCGCGCGCACACACACACACACACACACACACACACACACACACACACACACACACACACACACACACACACACACATACACACACACACATACACATACACATACACACCCCTACCTACCTGGGCGCTGGTGGCTGAGTGGAGAGCACGTTGGATACGTAGTTCTGTGGTCTTGGGTTCGATTCCCGGCGCCGGCGGAAACAAATATGGGCAGAGTTTCTTTCACCCTGATGCCCCTTACCTAGCAGTAAATAGGTACCGCTTCCTGAGTGTGCGTGTGTGATAGTGGGTGTGCGCGTGTGAGAGAAAAAAATATTTGTAGTAGATATGATAGAGGAGAGGTCAGAACTCAGTACACGAGACAGCCAACGGCTAGAAAGTCGGGTTCCAGGAGCTACCAGCTCGATCCTGCAGGCACAAATAGTTAATAAAAGCATTAAATGCACTCACACGCATGTGCATCTATTCACCAACAAACACAAGCAGTAGGATGTATGCTTGTCCGCACGTTATGTAAACACTCCAGAATTTACAAGTAGAGTATCTGCTTTAAGCTTGAATGCATATTTTAAAACCGGCAGACATTCTGCAGTGTTTGCCAATTGTCCATCTCGACGCTGGCGGTCCAGCGAGCGCCCGCTGGCGGTCCAGCGAGCGCCCACTCGCGGTCCAGCGAGCGCCCACTCGCGGTCTGCGGTGATTTGTCGACCGCGGTGGTGGCGGGGAATGTCGCCGTCATGGTTTTTACCGAGTCCCCTGGTCTGCTGCTCAATTTAGACAAGGATCTTGAATAATTAGTAGAAGGGTCAGGCTGGAGGGAAGGCAGCGGTGGTGGAGCTGGAGGGAAGGCAGCGGTGGTGGGGCTGGAGGGAAGGCAGCGGTGGTGGGGCTTACTTTAATTTTTACACTAAAAGTTGTAAATAAGTAATATTACTTTTGTTGAAGAAGTGAAGGAAGGTAACTCAATTCACGCTTTTAAATATAAATATAACAAAATCAAAGAGGGACAGAGTAATGGCATTCATCACTCATCACGCCCGGCAAAACACTTCCCTCGCGAATACGCTAGCGAATTGGTCTGGGTTCGAATCCTGGCCAGGGAGGATTGACTTGGCATCAATCCTTTTCTGTTCACCGAACAGTAATTGAGTACTTGGTTGTTAACCGATTGACGGTTCGTGTTCCATTGGAAAACAGGTAGGGTAAATTTTACCATAAGCTGTGGGAATAGAAAGCTCTAAGCCAACTGGAGTCAAAAGGCGTCTGTTCCTCTAGCCACCTGTGTAGCAACTATAAAATATTCAAAAGGCGGGCTTCGGAGCTGACACTCGACACTGAGAACACATCTGGGCGAATACAGAAGCAGAAAGACAATCACAATGACGCAGTCGGATGTAGTAGGTGGTGCATGAGGTCAAAAATTCGAGGGGACAGGTTAGAAAATCAGGCGTGACAGTATTTAGAAGGGGACTCGGGTCGTGTATTTTGGTCTAGCTGAATAAATGAGTGGAACGTTGGTGTTGCTAGAGCAGGGAACTCGGGAGCTGGAATATAGAAGTGTGTGTGAGAGAGAGAGAGAGAGAGAGAGAGAGAGTTGGGCGGGCCGGGGGAGAGGAATTATGTACGGTTTGGGTGGGGGAATTTTGGGTTTGTGGGTGGGGGAATTTCCTGCGGCTGATCCTTTGCGTATCTGCGGGTTACGTCATTCTCTCAAAATGGGATCGCGGGGTTAATCCACGTGGTGGCAAGACGGAAGCATTTGAACAACGTATTCTATCACCTGATGCGTCCGTTCACCTAAAAGTAAATAGGTACTTGGAAGTTAAGCAGCTGTTTTAGGCTGCAATTGGTGATAATCATTAGTTGGCCTAATTGACACACACACACGACACACTACTCGTGGGGGTCTGGTAGCTGTGCAGACAGCGCGCAGAGCTCGTAATTCTGTGGCCCGGGTTCGATTCCCGGACCAGGCAGAATGTGTGGGTGGGGAAAAAATTAGTCAATATTTAGTTATAGTTGATTGACAGTTGAGAGGCGACCGAAAGAGCAAAGCTCAACCCCCGCAAGAACAACTAGGTGAACACACACACACACACACACACACACACACACACACACACACACACACACACACACACACACACACACACACACACACACACAAGCTCTATGCCTACTAACTGGAGTTACTAACTGTGTATGTGTGTGTGTGTGTGTATTTACAAATAGTAAATACACACACACCAACCCATCCTCGTGTTTTGGTAGTACTTATAGAGGTTGAGGTAGAACGGTAGAGGACCATAGTACATATTTCGACGTATTATATAAATATATATTATATAATTATATATTATTAGCGATTCGAGATAATTTCCCTCATGAGTTTTGTGCCCCTGTTCGATGAAGTTTATGCTATTGCCTCAAAGCACATGCAACCACCTGGACCGGTCGGTAGAGCGACAGGCTTACTTCTTGCAGGATTGGCGTTCGATTCCCGATGGTCCATGCCGGTTGGGCACTGTTCCTTCACTCCTTCCTTTATCCCAACTCCTATCTTGTTCTCATAACCCTTCCAGGTGCTATATATATATATAGGCATACTGGGTAAGGGTTTTCTCTTAAGTATATTTCCAAAGACACTCCCTTAACAGAGATACTCTGTTCTCTTCCTAAGCATCTTACACGCTCGATATCTTCGTTATGTCGGAAGTTTGTATGTTATCTCCCGTATTCTGTGTTTAATTGCAAAGACGTTTTTTTTGTTCATGATTCAACTACTCCGAACAAAATTTCCATGTAGTACGGATTTATAGTGAGCCCATAATTGCATAGAATACTTTACTAAATGGGTGTTTCTTATATAAATATCTTCTTATTGAAGATAGATTTAAATAGATTAGATTTAAATGTTTTTTTTCCTGTCCACCTGGTTTTTCATCTGTGTAGTTCGCTGACGACTCTTGCAGTGTAACGAGTGTTTCTGGCGATTAATAGTCAAATTTCAGAATATGCAAGTAATTTTTAGTATGTTGAGGCTTTGCTTTGCTTTATGGACGTGAGATCACTCTTTTGGCCCGCTAACATCTGTTGAAACAGCACAAGATACAAAGAATGATCTAAAAAAAAATCAAATACATACTCGAGACGGCTTCGTGGTTCCAAGATGTTTTCGAAGCAAAGCAAAAACACAAGAAAAAAAATGTAACCCATCCTGAGGCTCGTCCAAGCTCTGCTGCAGACTCTCCCCATCGGCGTATTCGTAATTATTTTTCAGAAGTAATAAAAACTGAATTTTCTGGAATATTAATTAATATTGTTTTATATTTTTAATTGTGTATAGTCGGGGCGAGGGTAGGTTAAGTCTTTTGGCTCTGTTTTCAATTATTTGTATTTACAGCATGTTTGTGCTGGAACATTTGAAGTAAGCATAGCGCTCTTATGAAGGAACTTTGTTCAAAATTAGCTAACTCCTGTTTGTAGTGTTTGTCATCCACAAACACTGGTCGTCACTGTTTGTGGATTTAGTTTTCAGGAACAGTACTCGCTCGCTTCCCATTTTCAGCGAAAGGTACCTTACGTTGCAATGATTCCGAGGATCAACGTCCTCGCGGCCCTGTTTCTGACCAGGCCTTGTGGTTGAAGATCTGGTTAACAAGGCTTTTGGACGAGGCTGTTCGCAGCCTGACGTGTGACGTCCGTGTGACGACGTTGTGACGTGTATTCGTCCACGACGAATACAACTTCCCCTCATCAAAACATTGACCAAATGGTCGTTAATCCACGCATCAATCCCCTATTTATGAATGAAAAACTCATTAAACATGAGTCACAGCCCATGTTCGAATCGCACCTCCAATAATGCTTCAGTCAGGTGTTCCAAATAAGTGCCAGTAAGACCTAATTTAACATAAATTATAATATTAAATATAAAAATTTTATATTTAAAAAGTATAAATTTCGAGTACGTAAAAATTCATAAGTGCTGTTTTGAGATTGGCCACAGTTTGGAGGAGCTGCTGTGCTCTTGGCTGGTCTTTTACTGGTTTGTATTTCAACCAATCGTGAGGATTAGTTCAAATACAAATACTTATCAACACAAAGAAAACACCAAACCTTACGTTCCGTATCAACCTTTGCAGATGACACTAGGCGCTTTATAAGGGTGGACAATACATAGGACACAGCAAACCTTCAAACTTATGTAAATCATGTCTTTCAGTAAGCCATAGAAAATATGTTTGTTGACAATAAGTTCCATTTGCTGCATTATGGGAGCACCACATTAGGCGAAGGGAGCAGAGGATTGAACACAAGGTACCATCTGGGAGGTGAAATCCTGCAAGAGTCAAATAGAAAGATCTGGGGGTTGATATCACACCGAACTTGTCCCCAGAAGCCTACATCAAAAGGATATCATCAGCGGCATATGCTAGATTGGTCACCATAAGAACTTGTTATGAAAACTTGTGAAAGGAAGTTTAGAAACTTGTAAAAGGAAGGAAAGGATGCCTTTAGAAACTTGTGTAAGGAATCGTTCAGGATCCTGTATACCACCTATGTTAGACGTCATATTCCAATCCTGGAGTATGCAGCTCCAGCCTGTGGTCCATACCTAGTTAAACACAAGACAAAGTTAGAGAAGATTCAGACGTGTGTCTCTAGACTAGTTCCGGAACTGAGAGGTATTAGCTACGAGGAAAGGCTAAGAAAGCTGAACCTCATGTCCTTGGAAAACAGAAGAGTAAGGGAGACAGGATAGCCACCTACAAAATTCTCAGGGGAATTGACAGGGTGGACAAAGACAAACTCGTTAGCACGGTGGAACACAAACAAGGGGACACAGGTGGAAACTTAGTACCCAGATGAGCCACAGAGATA
>WNGS01163519.1:1561369-1574640 GCA_020271785.1 Procambarus virginalis | reverse complement strand
TGCAAATTTCATCCTGGATGAGAGAGGTGCTTCATGATCCTTGGTAAACTAACCTTTATCCGCACTGGTGTCTCACTGTGTCTCCTCCTACCCCTCCCTCCCTACTTCGTCCCTCCCTCTCTTCCCCCTCCTCCTCTATCCACCCCTCCCTCTCTCTCTTCCTTACGGGTAAGAATCGAAGTTTTTCACAGCAATGAAGTTTCAGTACAGGATACATACAACACCCCCCCGCACCCCCCTTCCCATCAACAGCTGCCACTTTGGTAGTTTGTGTAGGCACTGTAGTGCCTGCTGGGGTAGGATAAATCTAGATGAATATACTCATTGAATTAACTTCTTATGGATCCACTGATTAGGATAAATCTTAATGGTCGGCTTAGTAGGATAAATCCTGGTAGATCTTTATGATATCGTTAGATACGTCGGCTTCTAGACGTCTTTAGATATGATCCTTCAGACTATTGTATCCATGAGTTATATGATAGCTAAGTCACCTTTAGGGAGACATTTCCATACGGAGCTGAAATAAATATATTTGTGAATAGCTTCTTGAGCTTCGAAGTACTTGACAGAAACAATTTTATGACGGTCATATGGGCTTAGAATGCTGAAGTAGAGTGTGGTGCCTTGAACCATGTGCTTAAATAGCAGTCGATTAGGTTACAGGTTCCACTAGGTTACGAGGTTCCACGGTTACGAGGTTCCACTAGTTACGAGGTGCATTAAGTTCGAGACCCAAACAAAACGATATATCACGGTATATTACAGTGAAGGTAGTAGCCAAAACGGCTGCTTGATGCACTCAAATCCTTGTAACTTGAAACAAAACACAATTCTAAAAGAAATACATTTCTAAAACCTAGAAATAGGTAGTAGGAGACCTACAAAGAGAGCTTGGAGACAGGCAGCTGGGGATGGGGGAGACGAGAGGCTGGTTGTAGATTGTTAACGTTCTGGGTCCCACCATTGTGGTCTGTGTAAAAGTAAAAAAGAAAAAAAGAAAAAAAGAGAAAAAAAGGTCCTTTTGGGAGCCTTGTTTGTTGTGATGAGGCGTCCATTGTTGGTCCCAGTGAGGCTCGCGAGGGTGAGGAGAGGAGGAAGGCGAGAGAAAATAATAGGAAGAAAGAAATTTTAAAGGAAGAGATGTTAGGAAGAGGAGGAATCGTAGACAAGAAGGCAGACAAGTCACTGATGCTGGACCGTATTGCTGGTTCTGCAGTTGTTCTCAACTTGGAATGGAATGGAATTTTCAGGGAAAGCGCCAAGCCATTACGACTATTAGCACTTGGAAGGGTCAGGATAAGGATAGGGATGGGACGGGGGGAAGGAATGATGCTTCTCACTTGGAGGAACCTGTACTCCTTGTGGGGCGGGGGGGGGGGTTGTGTATCATCCGTCCGTCCGTCCGTCAACCTCCCCCCCCCCCATGCGGCCGCTCGTCGGTCAAGCCGGCCACGGGGAGTCCTGCCAGCTACTCCTCTGCCAGTCATGTTTTTGTCAGAATGAGAGGGTGTCCTCTGTCCATTCACAGCTTTCGTTCATTCAGGATCTAACATCGGGAGACACTGTTCCTGTGTCCCATGTGTTTACCAGGCCAGTGACGAGCTCGCTGGCCAATCATGAGCTTTGTTTACCCATAACCTACCAGTCGGAGAGTTAGTTTATATCAGAATGTCGAAACTACTAAGCCAATGGGAAAGTCGAGTTCACTGACCAATCATAAAGTTTGTTTACTTAGCTTCAGCCAATCAGGGGTAGGTTTATGTTGACGTTCATGTGTGGGAGTGAATAGTGTATATCAGTGAGGGGTGTTGTGGGGTGTACTCGTGTAATTGTACTCACTTGATTGTGCTTGGGATGGTTGAACCTCAGCTCTTTCGTCCCCCTCACAACCTTCAATCGAACTGTACAGATTTCCAGGCATATTAGGCTCGGTTATGTCTAATTTAATTCTTTGTTTAGATTCTGCCTAAACCACTTCACCTCCTGAAACATTCCATCTGTTTGGTATTCTGACCAAACTAATTTTGTTTTTGTTACAACTAACTTTGACTCATTTTGGTACTTTTATTTCCACCTGTGTCTCCTTGTTCTTACGCGTACACGATCCCAAATGATCTAGCCTTGTCTACCCTGTCAATTCTTCTGATAATGTTTCATGTGGTATCACGTCTCCCCTAATTTAATATCTACAGTACAACGATGTGTCATTCTTTGTCTTTCCTCATAACTCATACCTCTCAGCTCTGGATTATTTAGCAACATGCCTCCAAACATTCTCCAGCATTGTTTGTGTTTAGTGAGATAAGTATTCCACTCTAGTGCAGCACACTGCAGAACTGGTCTGACATAACGTGTTATACAAGATCCTGAATGGTTCCAAGGTCACATATTAGTGCATGTTAGCCAACCTAGAATGTATATCCCAGTTGATGGGTATTAGTTTGATCTGAGTCTTGGTGAGCTGCCTGCCACCGCTATTTCAACCATCCTCCTGTTTAGATAACACTTTTTTGTAACTATGTGCACCATAGTACAAACTTTGACGTACTAAGCAATTAGATAGTAGAATTTTGTACTATTCACTCAATAGAGTCCGACAAAAATGAAGCAAAAAATTAAATTTAAGTATTTCTAGGCCTACTCTAGCACACATGCATATATTAGGCCTCAGATAGCATGTATTAGGCTTAAGATGATTGATTAGTTAGTTCGTGTTTGCAACAATCAGTAGAAAATCGTTTCCCGGTTTGTCTAATTCAATAGTACCGATTTTAACTTTAATCTTTATTCTTACTTTTGTATAGGCTCGGTTTGTACTATATCCTCATCCTTCCTATAAGTGCTACCAAAACAGGAGGAGGGGCTGATTTATTGTTATGTTTTGTCCATTAATTCTAGAATACATTTATTGATAGATGGGAGAATGTATTTTTTGGCTCATTGCATTTTCGATTTAATACTTTGCTAATTTATCCTAAGAATAACTAGGCAAAAAATAAAGGTGATCCAAGGAAGCTTTTTAAGAATTTGTATGCTGAAAGAAGCATTTTATTTGTCACCTGTATTTTCGGGTTACCATAGACGAAGGCTTGAAAAATACAATAAGATGGTCGGGTCATGCAAAGACTTCAAAACATGCGAAATAACTTTTCAACTGGACAGGGTAAAGCCTAATATATAAGTATATATCCTATATATATATCATATATATATATATAAATATATATATATTTTTTTTTTTTTTTTTTTTTTTTTTTTTTTTTTTTTTTTTTTTTTTTTTTTTTTTTTTTTTTTTTTTTTTTTTTTTTTTTTTTTTTTTTTTTTTTTTTTTTGAGATATTACAAGAGTTGTTACATATTCTTGTACAGCCACTAGTACGCGTAGCGTTTCGGGCAGGTCCCTGGAATACGAGCCCCCGCGCGAAGAATCGTTGTTACAACCAAGTACACATTTTACTGTTGCGTTAAACAGAGCTACAGTTAAGGAATTGCGCCAGTAAATCCTCCCCGTCCGGATACGAACCCATGACATAGGCTCGCGGAACGCCAGGCGAGTGTCTTACCACTACACCACGGAGACTGCATTCATATATATATATCTATATATAGACATAATATATAAATATATATATATAATATACTACGTAATGTCAATGTTATTATGTTAATTTAAAGAAATTATATTGTAAATTTAAAAATATAACTTTGATGAATTTGTTTGATGAGCCCATGTACGCTGTGGGCGTATCGCGTCATGTGAGCGTATCTGCGTCATGTGGACGTATCTGGGATCTGGTATCGCTACCCCCAGACAATAGTATAAGCCCTGCAAGCAACTGTTCACCTTCCCTGTGGAAGCCCACGGGGTGAAGTTCATATTATTGACTTCCTGAGCGTGACGGACCCACTCAGTTACGGACTCAAGACACACTCACGCTCCCGTGAGAATGTCTGCAAGTTTTCCATTAATATGATGCAGGTCAGCAAGAAAAACCCTGTTTTTGTGTTAGAATGTGCCTGTTGTTCACCTGCTAATTAATACACACAGGGTATTGTCCTGGCAGGTTATATCCAGGTAGTTCTCATCCATCCAGCTACTTATCCAGCCAGGTTCAGGTAGATGAACCACCTTTTTCAGGTAGTTGGGCCACGTAAATTCCAATCTACATTTCTGACAGTGTTTAGGTAATCAGAGAATGCCTCTTTGCATTTTTTTACGGATATTTTCCGAAAGTAAATATGTGAGCCCAGGCCGACACCCGTGTACACGGAGCGGTAGAGAGCGTAAGTATTGATTTGTTTGGGTCGCGGGTCCACGTGATAAGGCTCTTGTATTCTGCTGATAATAGGATTCGTTCATGACGCTAACTGACTGACTCTTCCTCTCTCTCTCTCTCTCTCCTCTCTCTCTCATCTCTCTCTCTCTCTCCTCTCTCTCTCTCTCTCTCTCTCTCTCTCTCCTCCCTCTCTCTCTCTCTCCTCTCCTACTTGGCCACCTATAATCCCTCATGGCCTCAGCTCCTGGCCACCTCCCCCCACATGGCCACAGCGCCTGGCCACCTCCCCACATGGCCCCAGCGCCTGGCCACCTCCCCCACATGGCCACACCGCCTGGCCACCTCCCCCACATGGCCCCAGCGCCTGGCCACCCCCCCCATGGCCACACCGCCTGGCCACCTCCCCCACATGGCCCCAGCCCCTGGCCACCTCCCCCCACATGGCCCCAGCGCCTGGCCACCTCCCCCACAGGCCACACCGCCTGGCCACCCTCCCCACATGGCCCCAGCGCCTGGCCACCCTCCCCCACATGGCCACACCGCCTGGCCACCTCCCCCACATGGCCCCAGCCCTGGCCACCTCCCCCCACATGGCCACACCGCCTGGCCACCTCCCCCCACACTGGCCCCAGCCCCTAGCCACCTCCCCCCACATGGCCACACCGCCTGGCCACCTCCCCCACATGGCCCCAGCCCCTGGCCACCTCCCCCACATGGCCCCAGCCCCTGGCACCCTCCCCCCCATGGCCACACCGCCTGGCCACCTCCCCCACATGACCCAGCCCCTGGCCACCTCCCCCCACATGGCCACACCGCCTGGCCACCTCCCCCACATGGCCTCAGCGCCTGGCCACCTCCCCCCCACATGCCCCAGCGCCTGGCCACCTCCCCCACATGGCCACACCGCCTGGCCACCTCCCCCCACATGGCCACACCGCCTGTCCACCTCCCCCACATGGCCCCAGCCCCTGGCCACCTCCCCACATGGGCCCAGCGCCTGGCCACCTCCCCCACATGGCCACACCGCCTGGCCACCTCCCCCCACATGGCCCCAGTGCCTGGATACCTCCCCCACATGGCCCCCAGCGCCTGGCCACCATCCCCACATGGCCCCCAGCGCCTGGCCACCTCCCCCCACATGGCCACACCGCCTGGCCACCTCCCCCCCACATGGCCACGCCGCCTGGCCACCTCCCCCCCACATGGCCCCAGCGCCTGGCCACCTCCCCCCCACATGGCCACACCGCCTGGCCACCTGCCCCACATGGCCACACTGCCTGGCCACCTCCCCCCACATGGCCACACTGCCTGGCCACCTCCCCCCCACATGGCCACACTGCCTGGCCACCTCCCCCCCACGTGGCCACACCGCATGGCCACCTCCCCGACACAGTACTACAAATAACTCCGCCGCGGACCAGCAGTAAATCCGACGCCAGTCTAGACAGGAGGTAATTTGCCGAGGGATCAAAGTTTTCAGATGGAAAAATTATATAAACCTTTTTCGGTTTGTGAGAGAGAGCCAGCAACTTTGGTAACATGGAGGAGAGGCAGACACGTTAAGAGAGGAGAAGAAGGGGAAGAAAAGAGTGAAAGAGAGAGAAAGTGTGTATGTGTGTGTGTGTGAGAAGGAGGGGAGGGGAGGAGGAGAGAGAGAGGAGAGAAGGGAGAGGAGGGGGGGGAGTGAGAGGATGGGAGGAGAGAGGAGGAGGGCGGAGGGAGGAGAAGGAGAGGAGGAGCGAGGGAGTGGGAGGAGGAGAGGACAGACAGACAGACAGAGCGAGAGTTAGGTAAAGTCATAGAGATAAATATAATGTCTTAAATACCTGGAGGGGGTTACGAGGATCAATATCGCTGCGGCCCGCTCTCTAACCAGATCTATTGTTTGGTGGTCAGGTCAATGTTGTTCCCGAACCCTGTTTTCGCAGGCAGCAAGGCTGTGTTTAGGCTTATCGGAGTGTCCCTAGGTCACCTACTGACCTCCTCTGGGATGTAAACCATAACAGTCGACTAACTCCAGGATACCTATTTACTGCTAGGTAAAACAGAGGCATCAGATTGAAAGGAAAAGTACCCAGCAGATTGCTTCTGTCTTCGACCCTAGGGTCTCAAGCTCGTGTCGAGATGTACATAGAGCAGATATACATTTCCAGTTCCTGCATGAGCACTTATATCATACATACATACATACATACATACATACATACCTACATACACTACATACATACATACATACATACATACATAAGCGTATTAAAGCATGCATGTATATACATCCCCAATGTGATGAAATACGTGGGGAGAAAATCTTTATATATACTTATCTGGCGCTACATATTCTCCTCTCTCTTCTCTCTCTTCCTCTCTCTCTCTCTCTCTCCTCTCTCTCTCTCTCGTCTCCTCTCTCTCTCGCTCTCTCTCCTCCTCGCTCTCTCTCTCTTTCTCTCTTCGTTTTCCTTTTTTCCCCCCTCTGTCCCTTTCTCCCTCTCCTATCTCCCTCTCTTTCCTCCCTCTTCCCCCTCCTTACCCTCCCTCTCCTCTCCTCTCCTCTCCTCTCCTCTCCTCTCCTCTCTCACCTTCTTTAGACCTATTGTCTTCTGTATGAACCTCTGTCCTCGTGACAGTGAATACCAGCACTATCCTCACTCTAATAAGACTAATTGAATTACACAGATTAGTCAAAATTGTAATTAAGTTTTGACAATAAAGAAGTTAATTATACATAACCGCGCTTCCATCCCCCTCTCACTACGCCTCTATCCCTCTCTCACCACAACAATGTTCTACCATCCTCCGGCCCAACCGGCTCCGTCTTTTCCTTCGTCTTTGCCTCATCATAACCTTCTCCACCACCTTTGTCGTCTCTTATTTGTTCCCGATTCTTCAATATTTTCTTCTCCAAAGCATTTTCCTTCATCAAGGGGCTTACCTGGAACGAAACTCACAGGTTTTCAGGGTCATTCGCCAGCCTGAGTAGGATAAACTTGTTGGTGAAAATGTGGAAATATTACCCCATAGAAATATGAGAGAGAGAGGGAGAGAGAGAGAGAGAGAGAGAGAGAGAGAGAGAGAGAGAGAGAGAGAGAGAGAGAGAGAGAGAGGAGAGGCTGCAAATCTTTTTATCCGTGGAAATCCGTCATTGTAATTTAGAGAATTGTGAGGCAAATTAGGGAGGATTTTGGCAGGTGGAGGGCGGACGGAGGAGGAGACCTGTTACAGCACTCAGGGTAATTACACAGGCTTTACAACTGTCTGGACAAGTTATTCACGCGTGCTTTACACACACACACACACACACACACACACACACACACACACACACACACACACACACACACACACACACACACACACACACACATTGTACAGGACTATCCTCCTCAGGACAGAGGAGGATAGTATGAGGCTACAAGATGACCTAGGCAAACTGAAGGAATGGTCCGACAAATGGCTACTAAAGTTCAACCCAAGTAAATGTAAGGTAATGAAACTAGGAGGAGGAACTAGGAGGCCAGTCACTGGATACCGAATGGGAGATGAAGTCCTTCACGAAACGGACAGAAAGAAAGATCTGAGAGTTGATATCACGCCAAACCTATCTCCTGAAGCCCACATCAAAAGAGTAACATCAGTGGCCTATGCGAGGCTGGCTAACATCAGAACTGCTTTCCGAAACCTGTGTAAGGAATCCTTCAGAACCTTGTATACCACATATGTAAGGCCAATCCTGGAGTATGCAGCCCCAGCATGGAGTCCGTACCTAGTCAAGCACAAGACGAAGCTGGAAAGAGTTCAGAGGTATGCCGCTAGGTTAGTCCCAGAACTAAGAGGCATGAGTTATGAGGACAGACTACGTGAACTGCACCTCACGTCGCTGGAAGACAGAAGAGCTAGGGGGACATGATCACCACATACAAAATTCTCAGGGGAATTGACAGGGTGGACAAGGTTGGATTATTTAACACGGGTGGCACACGCACAAGGGGACACAGGTGGAAGCTGAGTACCCAAATGAGCCACAGAGACATTAGAAAGAACTTTTTCAGTGTCAGAGTAGTTAGTAAATGGAATGCACTAGGAAGTGATGTGGTGGAGGCTGACTCAATACACAGTTTCAAATGTAGATATGACAGAGCCCAGTAGGCTCAGGAATCTGTACACCTGTTGATTGACGGTTGAGAGGCGGGACCAAAGAGCCAGAGCTCAACCCCTGCAAACACAACTAGGTGAGTACACACACGCACGCACACACGCACATCCGAGTAATTGAAGAATGCAACTTGATACTTGCGACCATAAAAGAGGGCATAAAGACGGGTTATAAAATAGAGAGGAATGCCAGAGTGATAACAGTGTGCAGAAGAGGGTGGGAGGGGGTGAGGATGGGAGAGGGTTAAGGATGGAAGGAAGTGAGGATAGTAGAGGAAATATTACAGTGGGAAATAGCAAGGTGGATTAGTTTGGAAGAATATTACAGTGATATTACAGTCTCAGGACCCAGTACTAAGACTGTACCCGTACTACAGAGCCCTGAATAGTGCGGATAGCCGTAGTTTCCTGGATAGTACGGACGGACGAAGGGCTCTGGATAGTACAGACGTAGCGGCCGGGTATATTATAATCGTCTTGAAGAAGGTCTGCTTAATTGTTTTCGCCTCTTAATTATAGATCATCACAAATACCGGCCATACATTGTCAATTGTATACATATGTATATATTGTATACATATGTATACATTGTATACATATGTATACATTGTATACATATGTATACATTGTATACATATGTATACATTGTATACATTGTATACATATGTATACATTGTATACATATGTATACATTGTATACATTGTATACATATGTATACATTGTATACATATGTATACATTGTTTACATATGTATACATATGTATACATTGTCAATCACAGATTATCACCCCTGGGGTATTTGTTGGTGTGTAGGTGTCAAGGATGACCCAAATGTTGCAAGAAGATGCCGTTATTTTTTGGCATTGTTGTCTGCTCATTTCTGTCTTTTGCATAAATGTTGCTCTTCTTGTATAAGTATACGCAAGGCAGTGTTGCTACGCCTCTGCGTGAAAGGGGTGGGGGGGGGGGCTCCCCCCTCGAGATGGATAACGAGAGAAAGGGGGGAAATAGTGGTAGGCAACATTTCCTGTGTGACTGCCCCCAGAGATTGCAATTTTCTGCGGTGGTTGGCGTAGAAAACGGCGTAGAAAACGCCGTAACTCATATGAACTTACCACGCTGTGAGTTGTGTGTGTGTGGGGGGTGGGGGGTTACTGCCCATTGTTGGTGGCTGGGGGTTACTGCCCATTGTTGGTGGCTGGGGGTCACTGCCCATTGTTGGTTGCTGGGGGGATAGTTACTGCCCAATGTCTGTTGCTGTAGTAGTAGTAGGCATCCATCAGTCTCAGGAGACTATGGAATTGCGCTCTGGTTGTCGGTCTAGAGTGGCCTCTCCAGGGCGCAAAGCCAGGGTAGGTTGAATCGGGGGAGAAGCTGTTACCCAGGCAGCAGGTCCCCCGATCTACCACTTTTGATCTTAGCCACACCAACGGGTTATGAACTACTTAAGGCGCACACAGTGTTCAAACGACACATTCTCTACCTGAAACAGATCTTTGTTGAACAAACACAGAGACGCAAAGAACGGACTTACGTCTCAAAAGCAGAGGTTTCTCCCACCCTGGAGGACCTTCTCCCACCATGGAGGATCTTCTCCCACCCTGGAGGACCTTCTCCCACCATGGAGGATCTTCTCCCACCCTGGAGGACCTTCTCCCACCATGGAGGATCTTCTCCCACCCTGGAGGACCTTCTCCCACCTTGGAGGATCTTCTCCCACCCTGGAGGACCTTCTCCCACCTTGGAGGATCTTCTCCCACCCTGGAGGACCTTCTCCCACCTTGGAGGATCTTCTCCCGCCCTGGAGGACCTTCTCCCACCTTGGAGGATCTTCTCCCACCCTGGAGGACCTTCTCCCACCTTGGAGGATCTTCTCCCACCCTGGAGGACCTTCTCCCACCCTGGAGGACCTTCTCCCACCTTGGAGGATCTTTTCCCACCCTGGAGGACCTTCTCCCACCTTGGAGGATCTTCTCCCACCCTGGAGGACCTTCTCCCACCATGGAGGATCTTTTCCCACACTGGAGGATCTTCTCCCACGCTGGAGGATCTTCTCCCACGCTGCAAGACCTTCTCCCACGCTGGAGGACCTTCTCCCACCCGGGAGGACCTTCTCCCACCCTGGAGGACCTTCTCCCACCCGGGAGGACCTTTTCTCACCCTGGAGGACCTTCTCCCACCCTGGAGGACCTTCTCCCACCCGGGAGGACCTTCTCCCACCCGGGAGGACCTTCTCCCACCCGGGAGGACCTTCTCCCACCCTGGAGGACCTTCTCCCACCCGGGAGGACCTTCTCCCACCCGGGAGGACCTTCTCCCACCCGGGAGGACCTTCTCCCACCCTGGAGGACCTTCTCCCACCCGGGAGGACCTTCTCCCACCCTGGAGGACCTTCTCCCACCCGGAGAACCTTCTCCCACGCTGGAGGACCTTCTCCCACCCGGGAGGACCTTCTCCCACGCTGGAGGACCTTCTCCCACACTGGAGGACCTTCTCCCACGCTGCAGGACCTTCTCCCACACTGGAGGACCTTCTCCCACGCTGGAGGACCTTCTCCCACGCTGGAGGACCTTCTCACATGCTGGAGGACCTTCTCCCACACTGGAGGACCTTCTCCCACGCTGGAGGACCTTCTCCCATGCTGGAGGACCTTCTCCTACGCTGGAGGACCTTCTCCCACACTGGAGGACCTTCTCCCACACTGGAGGACCTTCTCCCACGCTGGAGGACCTTCTCCTACGCTGGAGGACCTTCTCCCACACTGGAGGACCTTCTCCTACGCTGGAGGACCTTCTCCCATGCTGGAGGACCCTCTCCCACACTGGAGGACCTTCTCCCACACTGGAGGACCTTCTCCCACGCTGGAGGACCTTCTCCCATGCTGGAGGACCTTCTCCCACGCTGGAAGACCTTCTCCCACCCTGGAGGACCTTCTCCCATGCTGGAGGACCTTCTCCCACGCTGGAGGACCTTCTCCCACCCGGGAGGACCTTCTCCCACGCTGCAGGACCTTCTCCCATGCTGGAGGACCTTCAGTGTTCAACATAAACTCCTCGAACGTTAAGTTTTATCATTTCAAGGCGCGAACCTGGAATTCTTACTTCGAAATTGTCCATGAAAGCTTAATAAACACAATAAGGAAACAGCACTCTGTGAATGGGAGCGGAAACGAGAGCTCGCTATTATTTCCTCATCGATGCGAAGAAGAAGGAAATAAAGGCGGGAAAGAACACGTCCCAAGCTAAGCTTATTGCGAGCGAAAGTGTTTGACAAAGAGTATTGGATCAAGTTAGACTGAGCGATAAATCCCAGGATAGTGGAGAGGGAGGGAGGGAGGGACGGGTAGAGACAGACAGACAGACAGACAGGCAGACAGACAGACAGACAGACAGACAGACAGACAGACAGACAGACAGACAGGCAGATAGATCCTGGGAGATGGGCGGGGGTGGGGAGGAGGAGGCAGATGTTAGCTTTACAAACTAGCACGCATCAACTTTTTTTTTCGGATTGCCCCTTTAGTCAACAAAATATCCTAGTCCACCAGCAAAACATATGGGGGGTATTATTCGTATGCTAACATATTAGTGTCGGCTATAGTCGCTTTTCGTACATTGGTCAAACTGATCAGTGTTCGAATCTATGGCTCGCGTCGTGCTTCATTCACTCTCAGCCTGTAAAATATACGCTCCTTGTATCACTCCAGCTGTGTATAAACCACGCAATATAAAATAATATTTATGTTTTAAAAGAATATAGTTTGTTAGGTTCCCCCTGTGTGAGAGATTTATCCAGTCACTCAGGCGCTGGATGTATTGTGTAATAGTCAACTACCTGCGGCTCGTACATAACAACCATGGCTAGAAATGGTCGTTAATCCTACCATCAAAACCAGCTCTTTATGAATGAAAAACACACGACGCACGACCGATGGCGTTCGAACTTTTCTCGAACAGAGAAAAGAGACGTCAAAAGAGACGTTTGCTCACGTCCGCTGTTCGAATCGCACCTCTATTAAATGCTCTGTCTACATACTACAAATGCAAATAACTTGTCAACGGAACCTAGACACCTAAGCTAGGTCTTTGTAAAAAAAATTATAATATATATATATTTCAGAGAATACCGATTTCGAATACACATTACGTTATAAGTGACAATCCAGCAGCTTCTTTACGAACAAAAAACGACAGCTTTGAGCACACAGATCAAACAAGACAGGTAGAACCTCTCATAGAACGGAATGACTAAGTAAAAACTACTTAATTATCTAAAAGAAGCTTTCAAAACAGAATACAGCAAAGAGTGCTTAGGGCAGCGTAAGTAGAGGAAGTGACCCGGTAAGGGCTTAAGGTGTGGGAGAGCCCTCAGGTGAGCCCTCAGGTGAGCCCTCAGGTGAGCCCCCTGGCCGTGGGCTCTTGGTCTGGGCGGAAGCCTCCCTCACAAGCTGCTTTGTCCCTTCACTAACAAGCATGGAAGGTGCGGGGTTGCCAGCGGCTTTTCTCTGATCAGTTCCAGTGATGAAATCATGGACCCAACCTGGAAATAACCTGAAGGCTGGTTTCAAAATATCTGACACAAAAAATTATATATATATAAAAAAATATATATATATATATTATTCTGACTGAAACACACTATTCACCTTTATTATCGGGGAATTAACTCGAACCTGTAATAATTCTAAGTAGCTAAATCTTTAATCGTTTTTTCTTTCGATAATTAGAAACTATGAAAATATCTTGTTATAAAGTCTCTGGTATTGACTTTTTCTCAGTTCGTGATGATTAAGGGTTCTAAGTACGTGTATTGAGACACTACAACTCATCTCAAAAGGGTAGAG
>WNGS01163519.1:1544693-1560369 GCA_020271785.1 Procambarus virginalis | reverse complement strand
CCCCTGTTACCTTCATCACTGACACTCTCACTTCAGTAACTAAACTATTCAAATATTCTGACCTTATTTCCCTCCCCCCCCCTCCCTCTCTCTCTCTCTCTCTCTCTCTCTCTCTCTCTCTCCTCTCTCTCTCTCCTCTCTCCTTCTCCTCTCTCCTCTCCTCTCTCTCCTCCTGCCTCCTCCTCTCGTCCTCCCCTCCCTCCCTCCTCCCCATCTCCTCTCCTCCTCCTCTTCTTGCCCTCTCTCCTTTTCCCTTTTAACTTTAAAAACTCATTACTTTCTGGATATTAATCCAATTTCCAACATCAAAACACATTATAATTCTCAAACCTTTTAACCAATTAGAAGTCGACTAAAAAGCAGAGCTGGTAATATTAAGCTTGTGAGAAGATTGCACATTAACAAGTTTCTTTAAGATTTAATTCTTTCGAAAAATTCTAATACTTGTGTGCAATTATCACTATTATTGAAGCTGTTGATATTATTATTATTATTTATATTATTATTATTATATTATTAATATTATTATTATGTATGCTTAATAATGGTGTAGCGGAGGAATGAGACATGCAGGGAGGTGAAGTATGTCGGGAGTGATGCATTTTAAAGTCATTTTTTAATGCATTCCTGTATTTAACAAAATCCCGAACCCCCCCCCCCAAAAAAAAAAAAGACAATGTTTCCCAACCTCGCCAACATTTTGTCCCTGTAAACCTTTCTTCTTAATGGGTTTTGTGGCTGTAGTATTATTTATAAGCTCAACTGGGTCTTAGAAGATTTACGAAAGAAGTAAGACCGAACGTGCATTCTCCATTAGTAAAATAGCAGCTATGTCCCTTTGGGTTTTGTTTTAATTACATATACTGCTCGTATATTTTAATACTGAAATCCTCCCCCTTCCTCGAGTTTTTTTTTTTTTGCTCTATGTTTACACCAAGCCTCGTTTTCCTATATTAAACCACTGCAGTAAATCACGGAATACTAACATTGAACCAGTTTTAGTCATTTTGTTCCTGCCTCCAATTCACCTGATGTAGTCCCTAATCGCCAACTGCGCAGAGCCCCAATTCTCTGATTTATTTAAATTCAAATAAGCTATAAGTGATCTTCCTGCACCAATCCTATATCTTTATTTTCCAATCATATTTGACTTTATCATCCTCAGTTTCAATTATATTTTTTTTCTTCAGGCTTCAGCCCTCCAATCTCTCAGGCGCTCAGCCCGTGTTGCCAATCCAAAGCCTGACTAAAGCAAGAAGGGCTCTGAGGCAACATAAGTCAGGGTGTAATAGGGTCGAAATGAAACCCTGAAGGAAATGTGGGTGACGAGGATTTGCCTGGCACCTGTTGGTCGGAAAATTGGCTCAGCAGGTAATGAACGGTGTTGGTGGTAATGGAGGATGATTGTGCGGCTGGCTGGCTGGCTGGCTGGCTGGCTGGCTGGCTGGTTGGCTGACTGGCTGGTTGGTTGGCTGGCTGGCTGGCTGGCTGGCTGGCTGGCTGGCTGGCTGGCTGGCTGGTTGGCTGGCTGGCTGGTTGGCTGGCTGGCTGGTTGGTTGGCTGGCTGGTTGGTTGACTGGTTGGCTGGCTGGCTGGCTGCTGGTTGGCTGGCTGGCTGACTGACTGACTGACTGGCTGGCTGGCTGGCTGGCTGGCTGGCTGGCTGACTGGCTGGCTGGCTGACTGGCTGACTGGCTGACAGGCTGGCTGGCTGGCTGACTGACTGGCTGGCTGGCTGGCTGGCTGGCTGCTGGCTGACTGACTGACTGACTGACTGACTGACTGACTGACTGACTGACTGACTGACTGACTGACTGACTAGCTGGCTGGCTGCTTTGCAGGTTATCAGGCAGGCATGTATCAGAAGTGGGACGGCATACATGTACTGAATACATGTGTAAGTTAGTATACATTCAAACGTTCGCTCTCGGGTCATTTTTGTTTTTAGAGTGGTCATTAATACTTATTACGCAATTCAACTGACAGACACTCAGACAATATACGCACCCACCTCGCACTAATATAACATGCCTCCACGATCAGGATAACCTGTATGCCCATACGCATACACAGTACACACATTAGGTTAATTCATTATGCAATAACACCAAGGAAAATTTAAAACGGACAAATCAAGGCTAAATTATCTAATGATAATTTGCGTTATACTGGAATAACGCAAGTATCATCTGAGGGGACGTACTCAAGTTCAGAAAAACCATAGCCTGTGGGGGAGTCAGGAAGAAGCAGGTACATTATACACAAAGAGTAATGCTGACATTAGTAATAGTGTCAGGCCTATACCGGTTTACATCAGCATAACCTGAATCCCTTCCCCCCCCCACACCACACCTCTTAATCCCTCCCCCCCCCGACCCTTCCACCCACCCTCATCCCTCACTATTCTAATACACAATCGTCTCCAACCTGACCCTTCGTGCCCAACCACTTTCTGGCTCCACCCCCCCCCCTTGCTCACCAGTTCCCGGAAATTGGCATGTTAATAACCATTCTCCCAACCCCCCTCTCCCGTCTTGGCTAATTAGGAGCCCCCCTTCCCCTTCTTCCTCACCCCTCAAATACTCACTTGTTCCAAATCTTGACCCCTCAAGTTGTTTTCTGCTTGTTCCCTCGCTTCACCTCTATCCTGTATGTATATCCCCTATTCTCTACCCCAGGGGTAGAGGGGTAGAGTTTCCCACAGGAGCTCAGTATCCCTCTCTAGAACATATCCGTCTTTGGTATATATAGTTCTTAGTGATATATATATATATATATATATATATATATATATATATATATATATATATATATATGTGTGTGTGTGTGTGTGTGTGTGTGTGTGTGTGTGTGTGTGTGTGTGTGTGTGTGTGTGTGTGTGTGTATGTATGTAGTTACTATGTATGTTACATACATACTAACTATACTAACTGTATACATACAGTTAGTATGTATGATAAGGGGTAGAGAGGAGGCACTTTGCTAGACCTGTATTGTATAATGAAATCACAGTAGTAATCTTGAGTAAATCTTTGCATCAATTCAGTGGAATCGAACTTGCGTGCCTGGTCACACGAGACTCCTGAGGTGATGTGGGACGCGAGTTCGATCCCATGAAATTGCTCCAGAGGTTTACCCGTCAACTTGTATGGTCAACACGCATACCCTTGTAGGGGAGAACCTACAAGGAGTATGAACCCAACAGTAACTTAACAAATAAAGTTAAGAACCTAGAGTCTAAAAACCTAGAGCCTATTAAATTAAGAGTTCAGAGACAGGATGCCAGCAATCATTCAGAAGCGCTTGCCGACTATGCCCGACTGATGAGACTAATCAGAACAGAGACGAACATCAGAATGCTGCAGGTGTAACGGGTCTAACTAAAGAGATGGCTTCGGTAATGGCTGGTCTACTTAAATTTAAGCAAATGCAAGGTGGTGATATTTGAGACAGGGAAGAGGCGGCCTCAGGGACAGTTCAAGATGATTTCAAGGCTTGAGTCAGAAAGGAAAAAAGATCTGGGAAATGACATAACCTGGAGCATATATCACTAAGAGACACATTGGCAGTATACCATCAGGAGAGTATGCAAGGATGCTGAACATTCCTGTAGATTTTAGGCACAGTGCTGTTTCTAAAATTTTAACTAATACTGGAAATGTGTCTCAAATTGAAATCCTTACCTAAAAAGCAACCCCCAAAATTGGAGTGAAGAGTTTTGCTACAAGACTGGGCCCTGAACTACGTGGGTAAGCTAAAGGAACTAGATTTCAGCATGCAGGAAATAGACATGATCACGATATATCAGATTTTTAGATATTTGGAAAATAATTATGAAACGAGGTGTTTAGCATGTACATGGGCGGGACCGAGAGAAATTGGGTGGAAACTCGAAACTCGTATCAACCTTAGGGAGTTACGAGGATGTGGAGGCGAAACTCTTGCATAGCCTCGAGAATAGGTACGGCTGAAACAGGGAAACCAGGAGCCGAAGATCTCCCTGGAAGCTCACATGGGCCTCGCGGCTGAATGGACAGCTCTCGGGGGTCGTAGTTCTATGGGCCCAGGTTCGATTCCCGGCTGAGGGAGAAAATATGGGCAGTTTTTTTCACCCTGATTAGCCTGTTCACTTAGCTTTGAGCTAAGTTTAGCTGTTCACTTAGCTTAGTTCACTCGCTCCCCTGATCGCCTTCCACCTTAATAGGAGCTTTAATAATAGAGCTTTAAATAGGTAATTGAGAGTTCGACAGCTGCTGTGTATGTGTGTGTTAGAAATATATGTAGTAGACATAATAGAGAAAATATAAATTGGTTAGAAAGGCGGGGTCCAAGAGCTAATAGCTCTATTCTGAAGACACAAATAATAAATGACCCTTCGCAGTCTCCGTGGGTGTAGTGGTTAAGACGCTCGCCTGGTGTATCGCGAGCGCTTTGTCATGGGTTCGAATCCAGGCCGGGAGGATTTACTAGGCGCAAATCCTTAGCTGTAGCCTCTGTTTACCCAACAGTAAAATGGGTACCTGCTTGTTAAGCGATTTTTCGCATCGTATTCCGGGGAATATTAGGATTAAGGACTTACCCGAAACGCTACGCATGCTAGTGGCTGTACATGAATCTAAGAAATCTAGTATAAATAAATGAATAAATAAGTAAATAAAATACAAATAAAGAGTAAAAATACAATGCGTTTTTTATCAGCGGAAAAGTGTTACATTATCCTGTAGTCATAAAAGATATAAGTGTGTACTGATGTATTGATTCTCTTAATGTTTATGAAAAGATATTTCAGCTTATTTTGTAATATTAAAAGGACGCTGGATACAGCAGAACTGTTTTGCTGCACACTGTTAGCATAATATTTGTAACCTATCGGCACGACGTATCGAATGTAAAATATTGGACTTTAAATGTAAATGTAAATTTATACTTTTGTCGCATTTTAAATGTTTTTTTTTAGTTTTTTCGTCGCGGAAAGATATGATGAAGTGTGGTTAGGTTACGAATAGTCGTATTCAGGTCAGGTTTAGAGTGGTATAGTTATGTTAGATTCGTTATTCGTTAGGTTAGGTTAGTTACAACTGTGTTAATTTAGGTTTAGGTAGCTTTGGTTTAGCTAGGCTAGTTTAATTGGCATAGTTTAGTACTGAATGAAATAGTGAGAGATGACTCACCAATGGAAGTTGGTTTTCTTAATTAGTACTTATGTCTTTAACTCATATAGCTTTGAGAAATTTAACTTCACGTAAATGAGAATAATAAAATAGTATGAATCAAAATTATATTAATAATTGAAATAATAATAATAATAATAATAATAATAATAATAATAATAATAATAATAATAATAACAATAAAGGCAAGAATAATATCAGTAGTAACCAAACTAGTAATTAACATATGAATAAATCTGTTAAGAAATTTCCTGTTCCATTCCCCTTGGCTTGTCCTTCTGATCCCCTCTTCCGTAAAAGGGAAAAGATATACTGAGAATACAGATGTTTTAAGCTCATTACCTGTCATTGTCACGCACTTCATCGAGTCCCAGGTGGGAAATTATTATCCACTTTTCTTTTTTTTCACTTAGGATAACTTCCTTATCCTTCTCTTTCCCCTCCCTTTTCTAACCGCCATTATCTCTTTTCTTGTCATTCCCTTGCAGTCTGTGATTTACCGCCTCGCCTCTCTCACTATTCACTTCCTGTGTTGTTATTGTTTTTTAATTATTCTAACAGCTGAAAAGTGTCATCTCTTTCTCCCTTATCGTCCCTTTTCCTGTGCCTTGTGTTTTGTTTCCCTGTCATTTGTTTATTTTGATCCATTCCTGCCTCCCACCTCCCCTCCCACCAGGGAACCGGTTCACCGAGCGGACAGCACGCTGGACTTGTGATCCTGTGGTCCCGGGTTCGATGCCGGGCGCCGGCGAGAAACAATGGGTAGAGTGTCTTTCACCCTATGCCCCTGTTACCTAGTAGTAAAATAGGTACCTGGGTGTTAGTCAGCTATCACGGGCTGCTTCCTGGGGGTGGAGGCCTGGTCGAGGACCGGGCCGCGGGACACTAAAGCTCCGAAATCATCTCAAGATAACCTCTCAAGATAGAGATAACCGTTATCCCGTCCATTCCTGCCCCCTTCTGGGTTGTTTAGCACGGGGCACAATCCCTATGCAATAGAAAACGGGGTACATCCCCTAAACCCTTTTCGAGTAATGCCCGCCTGCTTTCATACCTCTTACTGTATTTCCCACTTCTATTCTTCCCTTCACCTATGCCTCTCCTTCCTCTTTACTCCCCACCCCCCACCCCCCCTCAAAAAAAATGCCCGTCAAAGATTTTCGTATCGGGTCGGGGCGTTCTCCCCCCAAATTAGGGTGCCACTGTTCTAGTTGGCTACACGAAAATGCCCAGACGATGAATTATTTTGTATCGTGTGGTCAACAATAGTATCATACGCTCAAGTAATGGATTATACAGTATACGATTGTGCTTGTAATCGTAATACTGTGACGCGCCACATAAGTGGACCTCAGCAGGCATATATACAGCTGTATTCATGTACACGAATACAGGAATACAGCTGTATGCCTGTACAGCTATACGAACGGTCTCGAGGTGTTTGAACACGTATGAATATTGGTGAACAGTATTGTTATAATTAATTGCCTCTGTTACCATACACAGGTATGGTGTATGGTATATAACGCTGGTATGGTGTATGGTATATAACGCTGGTATGGTGTATGGTATATAACGCCGGTATGGTGTATGGTATATAACGCCGTTAAATACGCACCCCCTACGCCTTTTAAAGATAATTTCGAAATAAGGTCTGAGGCAGAGTATTTAAAGGTGCCTTTAAAANACACACACACACACACACACACACACACACACACCTGACCAAAGAGCCAGAGCTCAACCCCCGTGAGCACAATTTGGTGAGTACACACTCTCCGGGCTGATCCTGGGGATGCGTGTGTGTGTGTTAGAAATATATGTAGTAGACATAATAGAGGAAAAATAAATGGTTAGAAAGGCGGGGTCCAAGAGCTAACAGCTCTATTCTGCAGATATAAATAGTAAATATAAATAGTAAATACACACACACAAGCAGTGATGTGGTGGAGGCTGACTCCATACACAGTTTCAAATGTAGATATGATAAGAGCCCAGTAGGCTCAGGAACCTGTACACCTGTTGATTGACGGTTGAGAGGCGGAACCAAAGAGTCAGAGCTCAACCCCGCAAGCACAACTAGGTGAGTACAACTAGGTGAGTACATTCACCAACACATCCTCCTACTTTTATACTTTTTTTTATTTATTACTTTTTATTACTTTATTTTATATACTACTTTTATTTATTAAAAGGATAGTACTTTTTTATAATTATATTCACCGTAGTACAAATATTGACGTACTAAGCAAAAAGCAACACTTTTGTACTTAAAATCCGAAAAAATGAAGCTTTAAAACGAACATAAATATTCCTAGGCCTATTATAGCACACATATGTACTGTATTAGGCGTCAGATAGCGCGTATTGGGCCTAGGAAAGTGAGGGTTACGTTAGGATATTTTGTCCTTGCAGCATAAGTAGAAAATCGTTTTCCAGTTTGTCCAGATTCAATAGTACAGAATTCAACTTTCTAATTGCGGTGTACGTCGGTATAAAATGTTGCCGAAATGTAACATTTATCCGCCTCTCTAACCCCCAACACTTTCCTCCCCTCCAAACCTCCAACACTTTCCTCCCCTCCAAACCTCCAACACTTTCCTTCACTCCAAACCTCCAACACTCTCCTCCCCTCCAACACTTTCCTCCCCTCCAAACCTCCAACACTTTCCTTCACTCCAAACCTCCAAAACTTTCCTCCCCTCCAACACTTTCCTCCCCTCCAAACCTCCAACACTTTCCTCCCCTCCAACACTTTCTTCCACTCCAAACCCCCAACACTTTCCTCCCCCAAATCCTCCAACACTTTCCTCCCCTCCAAACCTCCAACACTTTCCTCCCCTCCAAACCTCCAACACTTTCCTCCCCTCCAAACCTCCAACACTTTCCTCCCCTCCAAACCTCCAACACTTTCCTCCCCTCCAAACCTCCAACACTTTCCTCCCCCTCCAAACCTCCAGCACTTTCCTTCCCCCAAAACCTCCAATACTTTCCTCCCCTCCAAACCTCCAACACTTTCCTCCCCTCCAAACCTCCAACACTTTCCTCCCCTCCAAACCTCCAACACTTTCCTCCCCTCCAAACCTCCAACACTTTCCTCCCCTCCAAACCTCCAACACTTTCCTCCCCTCCAAACCTCCAACACTTTCCTTCCCCCAAAACCTCCAACACTTTCCTCCCCTCCAAACCTCCAACACTTTCCTTCCCCCAAAACCTCCAACACTTTCCTCCCCTCCAAACCTCCAACACTTTCCTTCCCCCAAAACCTCCAACACTTTCCTTCCCCCAAAACCTCCAACACTTTCCTCCCCTCCAAACCTCCAACACTTTCCTCTCTTCTTTCCGGAACTCAAAGAAAGGAGACCACGGGATGAAGCAGAAATGTATTTACTGCATATTGTAAGTCAGGAAATAGCGTTCTACAGATTGTCGTTCCGACTATGCCCTTTGATATCAAGGAAATCCTGTTGGCAGCATGCACGGGAGAATCACCCCCCCCCCCCCAGGAGGCGGATTCCATTTTCCCTCCAGAATAGCGGACCTGTTGTCCGCCTTGAGTCTTCAAGCAATTTCGTCTAGAACTTTTTGTATTTGATCTGAAATTAAAACTCTTTGTTGCAGGTGTTGCTAAGGGATTGATCTTAGCACCGGTGTCCCTTTCCGCAGCATCCACCAATAACATTGCCACCTGCATCAACAGCATCATCATCCCCCCCCCCACACCGCCATCTCCTGCAACAACAACAACAACAATGGCTATGTCGACACCAAGAGCGACAAAACCTTCGCTAGCAACAAGAACTCGACACCCTCAGAAGCTCATTTGTCAGGACATCTTCAGTGCCTCCTCCAGATAGTTTTGAACTCCCATGTCACTATCAACAAAGAAGTGCCTGCAAGAGCCTCCTTGTCAGTTGAGAATTGATGATTAGAGTCATTTATCTCCTTCGGTGTCGCCTGCAGGAATTGAACTGCCTCGGAGGTACACGTCAGGGGGAGAGAGGAAAGGGAGAACCACGAGAGGGAAAGCCGGTTTAGGACTTTGTGGAAAGGATGGAAGGGGTAGGAGATTGGGGGAGAGAAATATAGGAACGGAAGGGGGGTGAGAGGGAAATTGGTGAGATGGAAGAGATAGGGTGTAAATGACTGTGGCAGGCTTGGTGAGGGAGACGGGACTTTAGGGGGAGAAACACGAAGCGTTGTGGTCAAACCATTTCGGATTTGTAGTATATATATATATATATATATATATATATATATATATATATATATATATATATATATATATATATAAATATATCGTCGTCAGGCAGATTACTTAGTCTTTGTTGATGTGCGTGTCCGCTGTGAAAGTTCTTAGTCCTATAATCGGTGGTGTTGTAAGTGGTGTTGTGTGTGTGTGTGTGTGTGTGTGTGTGTGTGTGTGTACTCACCTAATTGTACTCACCTAATTGTGCTTGCGGGGGTTGAGCTTTGGCTCTTTGGTCCCGCCTCTCAACTGTCAATCAACAGGTGTACAGATTCCTGAGCCTACTGGGCTCTATCATATCTACACTTGAAACTGTGTATGGAGTCAGCCTCCACCACATCACTTCCTAGTGCATTCCATTTATTAACTACTCTGACACTGAAAAAATTCTTTCTAACGTCTCTGTGGCTCATCTGGGTACTAAGTTTCCACCTGTGTCCCCTTGTTCGTGTCCCACCCGTGGTGAAGAGTTTCTCTTTGTCCGCCCTGTCAATTCCCTGAGAATTTTGTAGGTGGTTATCATGTCTCCCCTTACTCTTCTGTTTTCCAGGGATGTGAGGTTCAGCTCCTTTAGCCTTTCCTCGTAGCTCAATCCTCTCAGTTCCGGGACGAGCCTGGTGGCATACCGCTGAATCTTCTCTAACTTTGTCTTGTGTTTAACTAGGTATGGACTCCAGGCTGGAGCTGCATACTCCAGGATTGGTCTTACATAAGTGGTATACAGGGTTCTGAAAGATTCCTTACACAAATTTCTAAAGGCAGTTCTTATGTTGGCCAGTCTAGCATATGCCGCTGATGATATTCTTTTGATGTGGGCTTCTGGGGACAGGTTCGGTGTGATATCAACCCCCAGATCTTTCTCTCTATTTGACTCTTGTAGGATTTCCCCTCCCAAATGATACCTTGTGTTCAGCCTCCTGCTCCCTTCTCCTAATTTCATCACCTTACACTTTCCCGAGTTGAACTTTAGCAGCCATTTTCTAGACCATTCCTCCAGTTTATCCAGGTCATCCTGTAGTCTCTGTCTATCTTCATCCGTCTTGATTCTTCTCATAATTTTTGCATCATCAGCAAACATTGAGAGGAATGAGTCTATACCCTCCGGAAGATCGTTCACATATATTAGAAACAGGATGGGTCCAAGTACTGAGCCCTGTGGGACTCCGCTGGTGACATCTCGCCACTCTGATGTCTCCCCCTCACCGTTACTCGCTGTTTCCTGTTGCTTAAGTACTCCCTTATCCACTGGAGCACCTTCCCTTTTACTCCTGCCTGTTGCTCCAACTTTTTTAACAGCCTTGTGTGTGTGTGTGTGTGTGTGTGTGCGTGTGTGTGTGTGTGTGTGTGTGTGCCTGCGTGCGTGCTTTTAATTGTATACAGCTGTTTAACGAGAGGGATTTAACATTGTGGGATTTTATGGGGTTCAGTTTGTAATATAGAAAAGTATATAAAGGTGTCCCACTCGATCATTTACTGTAACGTCTACAACACATCCAAGTGCTCTGCACTCTGTAGTTTTGCTATTTTTATTCTGTAATCAGTGAGAGTGGAGGTACTCTACTGGAGGTACTCGACTCGACATTGTGTACCAGCGGAGTTTTGTATTGCCTGGAACGTGTTGGGAACTGCTGAGGTCTGCTGACTTGGCTTCGGCTTAGGGGCTATTTGTATATTTACTTGTTCTCGGTGGGAGGCGAACGGATTACATATTTCATATCCCAAGATGGTCTTGGATTTACTGAATGTGATGTCAGCTCCTCCGATATTGACAAATGGTCAAAATGTTTCTTTTACCCTGATGGCCCTGTTACCTAGCAGTAAATAGGTACCTGGGAGTTAGACAGCTGCTACGGGTTGCTTCTCGGGGGGGGGGGGGTGTAACAAAAAAGGAGGCCTGGTCGAGGACCGGGCCGCGGAGACGCTACAGCCCCGAAATCATCTCAAGATAACCTAAGATAACCTCCTGATCTAGATTTTTCATGATATTTTAGTCTTTAAGTTTCCACTTGTTTTCCAAAAATAATTAAATTCAAACATAATTTTAAATACAATCTGGTGGATAGATCATGCACAAATGTATTTAATAATGCTGAGCCTAGGAACCTGGAAGACTCATGCCCTGGGTGTAAACGCCTCAGCTGTTTTGTAAAAAAAAAATCCAGTAATTAATGTATTCTAAAACATTGATGAGTAATGTTAGCATAGTTGTGATGTGGAATGAGTAAAGTTCGTTTGCAAGGCATCATACTTGTGTTAGTTTCCTAACCTCACCAAATTTCACTGTTACTTGTGTGAAGTATACTTAGGCCTATACAATTACTGTGTACCCTCCAAAAATTATAGTGCATATAGTGAGCTCTGGAGTATACGTGCCAGATGTTGACTGTTGCACTTGGAAAGTTTACTTTTGTCTACTTCACTTTTTGTAGAGGTCACGAACCTCTAGTAGGTGTAGTATACCGCATATAGGTACTGAATTAAGCCTAATTTTGAGTATATTGTTCATTGGGTGGATTATATTTGGCATAGAAGAAGCTTGGTTAGGTTTTTGTTGTTTATAATTTTTTTTTAGAGTGGGGAAACTGTTATTTTATCTCCTCCTTTTACTCCAGCCTCTTTACCTCAGCCCTCTTTACCTCCAGCCCTCTTTTCAGCCCTTCCTAGCCCTCTTTACCTCCAGCCCTCTTTACCTCCAGCCTTACCTCCTGCCTCTTACCTCCTGCCCTCTTTACTCCTGCCTCTTACCGCCTATCTTCCTCTTTACCTCCTGCCCTTACCTGCCCTCTTTACCTCCAGCCCTCTTTACCTCCTGCCCTCCTTTACCTCCATGCCCTCTTTACCTCCTGCCCTCTTTACGTCCTGCCCCTTTACCTCCTGCCCTCTTTACGTCCTGCCCTCTTTACTCCACCCTCTTTACTTCCTGCCCTCTTTACCTCCTGCCCTCTTTACCTCCTAGCCCTCTTTACCTCCAGCCCTCTTTACCTCCAGCCCTCTTTACCTCCAGCCCTCTTTACCTCCATGCCCTCTTTACTCCAGCCCTCTTTACCTCCAGCCCTCTTTACCTCCTGCCCTCTTTACCTCCAGCCCTTTTACCTCCTGCCCTTTTTACCGTCCTGCCCTCTTTACCTCCAGCCCTCTTTACCTCCGCCCTCTTTACCTCCAGCCCTCTTTACCTCCGCCCTCTTTACCTCCGCCCTCTTTCCTAGCCCTCTTTACCTCTCACCCTCTTTCATTAATTTCCTTTTCCAAGTCTGCGGCTGTACCAATTCGTGACCCCCAGCTCGACGCAAGTAGAGTCTTAACATGAATATGTTTCCTCTCTCTCTCCTCTCTCTCATCTCCTCTCTCCAGTCGGTCTCATCTCGTCTCTCTCTCTGCTCCTCCCTCCTCTCTCTCCGCTCTCCTCTTCTCTCTCCTCTACTCGGCTGTTATCGATGAGCGGGATTCCCAGGACTGTACGGCGGCGTAAAGAGCACGAGGTGGATGCTGTATCCTCGAATGGCTCCATTTTTGGCCGCGGCTGTCCTTAATTCAATGCGTCCCATTACGCCAACTCTTTGTTTTTCCTCCTCTCACGCGTGAGAATACCATTTCTCGAATCGTAACACGATCATGGGACAAACGCCCTACTGCTAAAAAAATTGCGAATTTTTCTTTAAATCCTCTTTTTTGGGCAGTTTTGCATGATTTTTTTTTAATGGAAAACTAGGGTTGATAGGTTACTTGTTGGGGAGTGGGGTATGTGGTGGTGGAGGGTGAATGGGGACATGCGGGAGGACTAAGGGGCATGTAGGGGTCGAATGGGCATGTGGGGGGTGATGGGGCATGTGTCGGGGGGGTGGGGTAAATGGGGCATGTACGGGGGGGGGTGGAGGAGGAGGAAGTCAGCCATTAGTATTCCGGTGTTGGAGATGTGGATGGCTTCTGGCATGAGAGTAGGCCGATGAATGTCGGCCGAGTTTATTCTGAAGCCTCGTTGAATGGTCCTGTCAAAATTTAACGATGTATAGAATTACCATTCAGCGAGCCACGCCACTAAAGCTTCCTCAACTACCATGGAATAATCCACCACTGCTCACATAAACTTCAGATAAAGGCCTCCTCTTGCACATTGTTCCAGGGTTATAATGGGCCGTAAGAAGTCGCCTTAAATTACCAACTAGCTGAGGCGTGACGACCATTAATAACGGTTATTATAAAAGTTTGGGTTGTCGATTAGTTCGGCTGTAACTAAAAGCTACTAAAATTTACTAACGCTGCCGACATGGAGGACCTATGTTATCAATCACTGCGTCCCAGGTACCAATAACGAATATGTTTTTCTCCCCTCAGTGATCTTAATATATAAAGTAACGAATTGGCCAAACTGTGGAATAACTTTCCTGTTATTCGACTGAAACCACTATGAACGAACCACTCAATTGCCGGGTCGTGGTCTTCAGGTAGCGCACGCCACGATTTCAATTACTCATTGAAAGCAGACTTCGTGATGGAGGTTAAATGAGAGAGAATTAGACATGAAGAGGAGGAATCAAAAAAATGCATTTGCATAATGATGAGACAATGGCGACGTTTATCCCATATCGTTAGCGGAAACCCCCTAGTTATTGTGAAGTCCAAGGATCGCCTGTTGATAACCCTAGTACAGGCGGGACCACTAGAGGCCTGCTTGGGTCACTACGGGCCATATGTAGAGGGCAGATCAACAATCCTGTTTATGCAGGATGGTCAGCACCTTCAGCACATTCAGGCTAGATATATAATATTAGTATATATATATATATATAGTATATATAGATATATATATATATATATATATATATATACACATATTATATGTATTATACTATATGTATATAGTATACTATACTATATTATATACATTATACATCTTATATATGTATATATATACATATATATATCATTATATATTACATATATATATACATATATACCTATATTATATATATCTATATATATATATAGTATATATATATATATATATATATATATATAGATATATTTGAGAAAGCTGCATGAACGCGCAAGCCATATATCACTAAGACTCTTGGACCCGGCCAGGATTCGAACCCATGCCGGCCAGGATCACCCTTAAGTACACAGTAACCGTGACCACCGCACCAAATGATCGTCCTATCATTGGTGCCCCCTGGTGCGGTGGTCACGGTACGTGTACGTTTAGGGGTGATCCGGGACGGCATGGTTCGAATCCTGGCCGGTCAAAGAGTTCGTTAGTGTATATAATATATATATATATATATAATCTATATATATATATATATATATATATATATATATATATATATTTGTGACGGTAACGTTGGTAATCGTGCAGTCCGTCGGTACTGCCAGTCACAACAATATTTAAAAAAACAAGTTAACTGCAAAGGTGTCTTCACAGTGTGATAAACTGTAGGATAAAGCAGAGGGAAAAACTTTAAAAAAGATACTTACTTTAAAAATAAATTAAACTAATTACAAAAAATATCCAGGCTTGGCTTTACTACAAAATGTGCAAAACAAACAAAATGCTCAATCAAAGTTATGTTACGTTAGGTACCAAAATAAATGTGGTGCAGAGTACCATGAGCTAGTCTGACTAAATCCGTTACCACACCGTGATGTGTGAACGGGTCTACTCAATTGAGCACACAGGAATATCTGGAATCTTCCGGAGAGCTTGGTCGCCCTATTTATACAGATTATCGGCCAGCCAGGGCGCTCATGTCTTCTTTAACTATGAACCGGCTGTTTAACTGCTTGTTACGGAGGGCATGGCCTCCCAGTGACCCAGGTGCGAGGGTGGGGTGACGGGCCATGGTGCAAGAGGGGGACTGGTAGACTGTCTAGACGTCTGGAAAGTAGTTTGTACGTTCTTGGATGCAGTTTTTGGATATATATATATATATATATATATATATATATATATATTATATCTATAATATATATATTATAATACTATTACCCGAGGGGAGAATATTATGGCATGTAATCACTTCGAGGAGAGAAAGTTAGATCAAGAACAGCATTAATATAACACAAAGCTTGGTCTAGTAAGGGAGTCTAGTAAGGGCGGGAAAACATGAAGGCAAGGCTCGACCCAGAGGGCGCAGGTATCAAGACAAAGGTAGATCAAGGGAATAGAGTATTAAGGTAAGGGCTCTTTCGGTAAATTGGGGTTGTGCGCTCGGAGACCCGGGCAGGCGGAGTTTGGTCGTAAGTGGAGCGCCTCCTC
>WNGS01163519.1:1482839-1507631 GCA_020271785.1 Procambarus virginalis | reverse complement strand
CCCGTCTCATCCTCTGCTATCATATATGCTCCATCCCCCCATGCTCTGCTCTATTCCATCCTTTGTCCCGTCCCCATCCTCTGTCCTATGTCATTCTCTGCCTCCTTTCATTTCTATTCCCTGCCCTCGCATCTGTCCCATCCCAAGGAAGAAGAGAGGATGTCGTCCTGTCTAATAAATCTCCGGCAAGTAAAGGGAATTGGTCGGTATCTATCCGCGTGGTTCCTCCTGTCTATCCGGCAACCTTCCGTTGTTTTTAGACGCCTCTTCCTTGTTCCTTCTACTCCTCTTCCTTCTCTCCTTCTCTTCTCCTCCTATGTATGCATTCGTTGTCATAGTTTGATCCCTGCTGTTATTTCCTGCTTCTATCTTGTTTTTATCTATAATTTTATATATTTCCTTTCGCTGATCCGCTCACTCCTCCTCGTTGCCAAGTCGCCTTCTCCTCCACTTCTCTCTTCTTCACCGTTTTGTAGCGGGGGGCACCGACCCTTCTTCGGGTGGGGGGGGCGCCGACCCTTCTTCGGGCGGGGGGCGCCGACCCTTCTTCGGGCGGGGGGCGCCGACCCTTCTTCGGGCGGGGGGCGCCGACCCTTCTTCGGGCGGGGGGCGCCGACCCTTCTTCGGGCGGGGGGCGCCGACCCTTCTTCGGGCGGGGGGCGCCGACCCTTCTTCGGGCGGGAGGCGCCGACCCTTCTTCGGGCGGGGGGCGCCGACCCTTCTTCGGGCGGGAGGCGCCGACCTTCTTCGGGCGGGGGGCGCCGACCCTTCTTCGGGGGAGGCGCCGACCCCTCTTCGGGCGGGGGGCGCCGACCCTTCTTCGGGCGGGGGGCGCCGAGCCCTCTTCGGGCGGGGGGGCGCGACCCTTCTTCGGGCGGGGGGCGCCGAACCCTCTTCGGCTGGCTCGATAAATCTTCTCCCAATAGAGAAATAAGTCACGTTTGGGTCTTCTGCGCGCTTCACGCACCTCACTTGTCTCGCCCAGCGCCCTCCCTCTCTCCCTTTCCTCTTCCTGGCTCTTCCCTCTTTCCATTCCTCTTTTCCCCTTCCCTCTTCCCACACCCTATCTCTTCTCTTGGCTTTTCTTCATCTCTCCTCTTTCGCTTTGCTGTTTCCTCTTCATTTTGTTTTGTAATTTTAAGACAGTTTTATTTTATTTTCTCCCTCTCTTTCTGGCTCCCATTTCGTCAGTCTTATTTAATTTTCCTTGTGCCCTTTCTCCAGTCTTTTCCCTCCCAACTTTCTGTCCCTTTCCCAACCTCCCTTCTTTTCCATTTCCAGTCTTCCAGATTCCCTCTATACCCCATATTTGTTCCCCTCTCTTGTCCAAGTTAATATCCACCCTTTTCCCTTCACTCCTCCCCCTTTCCCACTTCCCCTCACTCCTCCCCCCCTTCCATTCCCGATCGCCTCTCTTCTCTTCTCCCTCCCCCAACTCCCTTCGCCCCGATGCTCATCTGTTTTCTGGACCCGTGGCAGCGTGGTGATTATTAGGCGTCTCGCCGCGCTTTGTAGGATCAAAACCTCTTATTTGTAGACTTGGATCCCTTAAAGATTTATTTTGTGGGGGTCACTATTTTTTTTATTTTCCAGAACCCGTTATTATATGTTAGTATATTTTGGTAGCAGTCTTTCTTGTAGATATATTTTATAGAATTTGGCAGCAGGAATCTTATATTTGTTATGGTCTTCACTTGACAAGGAAGGTGAAAAACTAACTCTCCAAAGTTCATTATATATATATATATATATATATATATATATATAATATATATATATATATATATATATATATATATATATAATTGCTATAACCACATGGATAAATCAGGAAGCGACTGCCCGCCAATCTTCTACCAAAGTGCCACACAGAGGCACAAGAGGGCAACGAACAAGGGGACACAGGTAGAAACTTAGTACCCAAATGAGCCACAAAGACATTAGAAAGAATTTTGTCAGTGTCAGAGTAGTTAACAGATGGAATGCATTAGGCAGTGATGTGGTGGAGGCTGACTCCATACACAATTTAAATATGTAGATATGACAGAACCCAGTAGGCTCAGGAACCTGTACACCAGTTGAGAGGCGGGACTAAAGAGCCGTAGCTCAACCCGAGGCTGCTGCGTACTCTGTTGTCTACAAGAATCCTCGTATCATCTACGAAGGTTGATACCATACTATTGTTTGTGTCCTTGGCTGTTTCTATGAGCGTTTCTGGCTTTGTAAGAATGTAAAACTATGTTTTGCACTACCCAATGTACCTTCTTATGTAATATATTGGTATATTATACTAACATTATACAAGAAGTATATTATTATATATATACTTACATATTATATAAATAAAAATGTATTCAGTATGATGATAAATTTGTACTGAATTGTTCACGGTGGATGATCCGGATTTTACCTGTTGACTATTACACTTTGGGTTCAGTTCGTTAGGAAATTAAAGACTGATCCTACTACATTGTCTTTCCAGCTTAGTGACTTCTTTTGGTAGTGATTTATTTAACACCGATCTTCCTACTTCGCTCCTTATTTACTTATTTACTTTAAATGCGCATTTTATGGACAGCTACCCAGTGTTGGAGACTATTAACATCAACTCTCCAATAATGCGCAACAGGAAACACCATAATGTTCAACGGTGACAAATTCCCGTTACTTCAATTAGACTTTTAAGTGAGTATACCATATAAAATATAATGTTTGCCGAGTGATATAAGATATATACGAATAATTACGTCAAACTACTCAAATGGTCACAGATACAATAGCTCGTGTGTGGTGCAGGCAAATGATTGGATGATTTATGAAATCCTTTAGAACTAGGGATGTCACGCCATTGATGTTTGCTCTTCAAAGGACTCGTGGTATCTTGTGTGAGATATTGGATGTTCGTAATCCCCCCATCAAGGCGCACGTGTTATCCGAGCCGCTAAAGAGGGAGCCAGTAACGTCCGCATGGAATTTCATATATATTTAACTTACAGGACCGCCTCTTAACCTACGGGACCGCCTCTTAACCTACGGGACCGCCTCTTAACCTACAGGACCGTCTCTTAACCTACAGGACCGTCTCTTTACCTATAGGATCGCCTCTTAACCTACAGGACCGTCTCTTAACCTACAGGATCGCCTCTTAACCTACAGGACCGCCTCTTAACCTACAGGACCGCCTCTTAACCTACAGGACCGCCTCTTAACCTACAGGACCGTCTCTTAACCTACAGGATCGCCTCTTAACCTACAGGACCGTCTCTTAACCTACAGGACCGTCTCTTAACCTACAGGACCGCCTCTTAACCTACACGACCGCCTCTTAACAGACTATTCCCTGGAACGAAGACTCCCGTTAAGAGCTCATAATTTGCTCTAGACATACTGAAGGTCCAGGTTCCACATGTACTCAATGAAATGTTGAAGAGTTGGTCGAGGAAATAGCGGATAAGCCATGTTTAGGTGGCAATGCGGGCTGCTAACACACACAGCCTCCCTGACCAGCCACACATCAGAGAAACCTGTCCTCAGTAGTTTAAAAACATTTCGAGAACACGGAACTAAGTAATTATAACTCGTCAGATATCGCCTCGCAGGTAAGCACAACGAACAAGTACATTGTGACGTATGAATTATCGTAAGTGTATTATTGCCAGTAAATAATAATATTACGAAATATCGCGGCATCAGAGTCGTTCTATGTCGCCCCGTCAACTTCACATATATCGCTGTAGATGGTAACATTACCAGCAGATGTGTCGTTATATCGCTGTAGATGGTAACATTACCAGCAGATGTGTCGTTCAAGTGCACCGTGTATCACATGCCAGCAACGATCACTAAAAACGTATCGCCTGGCGTCGTCGAGCATCTCTGAGCGCGCGATATACAGCTCGCGATATGAGACAAGGAGAGGAATGGCGCTCAGGATTTTCTTACCATGAATCGCCAGAGACGTGTTGGAAACTTGCCGCAGGGACTGTTGTATAATATCATGTCCGCTTGTTGGTGTGGCAGACGCCTCCTCTTCTCCTATTCTTCCTCCTTCTTAACCTCTCCTATTCCCATTCTCCCCCTCTTCCTCCGTGACGTTCCCTCCTCTCTCTTCTCCAGGGCATAGTGCCCTCCATCTTGACGCTTCTGTCACTGGGTCTGTACAGTTGTGGGTCTGGCTGTGCGGGACAGCCTGCTGGGGCGTCGAGGCTCCTCTTGATAATGTAATTTACTTCTTCATGACTTGTTGGCTTTTCTTCCCGATCTACGGCAAATGAATCCGTGGAGGCCATGTTGGATTTTCACGTCGCTGCCGCAGACGCATCGATGTTCGATGAAGATGGCGGGTGTCTAGGCGACGAGGGAGTTGTCATGGGGTTAGGAATAAAAAATCCCCAGCATGAGGGGCTGTCACGCCTAACTGAGGATCTCTCTCCCAGCAGAATGATCTTACATAGTTCTTCATTATGGGATTATCACAGATTATTCTCTCTCTCTCTCTCTCTCCTCTCTCTCTCTCTCTCTCTCTCTCTCTCTCTCTCGCTCTCTCTCTTCTCTCTCTCTCTTCTCTCTCTCTCTCTCTCTCTCTTCTCTTCCTCGTCCTGTCGTCGCTCCTCCTTTACCTTCCGTTACCTCTTATTTTCGTAGCTTATCAACAAAAACAGTGTTTTTACGAATGACCATCATTCATTCAGGGAATACTGATCATTAGGTGTACAACTGAGTTGAACGTCAGGTGTAAATGTGTGAACCTGCACCGTTTGTTTTTGTTCGTGCAGGGATGCGGCTGTTTTGTTCGTGCAGGGATGCGGCTGTTTGTTCGTGCAGGGATGCGGCTGTTGTTCGTGCAGGGATATGTATGTTTGAGCGTACATGGATACTGTGTATACAATCAAATCAACGTCCACGTTATAATGGCCTCCAAATGAGGGCAAATGCATGTCGGCGACCCTACTGAAACTCACATGGAGGATTACTATGATAGTGAAGTATAGATACCAGAGTGCAATCATGCATCTTTTCAGATGTGACAGAAGCACAGGCTACAGGGTGGGGTTAGCTTGTGTACCAAGCACACTCACCTGCACTGAGCTGCTAAACACCACAATGATGTAGAGGAAGTGTTGATAATCAAAATAGAGACCCTAAATGGGGTTATTGGCTCTGTATATAAGTCACAAGAGGCAAATTCTCAACAGTTTAAAGATAAACTATGTAAAATAGATACTGCTCAGAAAGCCTCATAAACCCAGCCCTAAACATCATCTTGCTTGGGCACACAGCAACCTACACCACCTAAAATGGTTGAAAGTCATTTGTCATTCACAAGTGACTACTACAGATTGTCACATATTTGCATAACCAGCAAATGGTAGAACCAAATGGAAAAAATAGACCTTCTTTTCACAAATAATTATGATTGATCAGGAACATAATGATGACCCATCCCTGTTAATCAGGTCACAGCCTAAATGAAGTTCGGAAATCATGGAATAATAGACCTTTACAGCTCGGCACAAATCTTAGAAGATTATTCAGAAAATTCGATTTAAATAATTAGCAGATTAACTGGGAAATAATAACGACGTCACAGAAATAAGCTGGAAAGAATAGCTGGAAAATACAAACATAAATCAGTTCCTCGAAAAAAATTGGCTCAGTAGCACTAGACATATGCTCGTTACATACCATCAAGAAAAGGAGAAAAAAAGATACAAATTGGAACGAGAACGGCGCTCCCTCTATTGACGAAGAAAGGAAATCGCAGAACAACTTGAACGCCCCACTCCCTATCCCAAGAACGCCCCACCCTATCTCAAGAACGCCCACCCTATCTCAAGAACGCCCCACCCTATCCCAAGAATGCCCCACCCTATCCCAAGAACGCCCCACCCTATCCCAAGAACGCCTCACCCTATCCCAAGAACGCCCCACCCTATCTCAAGAACGCCCACCTGTCTCAAGAACGCCTCAAGACCCTATCCCAAGAACGCCCCACCCTATCCCAAGAACGCCCACTCTATCCAAGAACGCTCCCACCCTATCCCAAGAACGACAAGGAGGGCTATGAACAGAAATAGAAACGATCCAGCAAAAGTTGGTATTCAACTTTTTGAATAGCAACCAATATTCAACCCATACTCTCTCGATTTGCCACTCTGTAAAAAATGAGAAGTCTTAAACAAAAACACGGAAATCATCGATAGATACAGCGATAGCAGGCAGCTTGATATCTGCGAGGCACTACACATTAAGAAGTCGACATCAGCAATCAACAGTCCAATTGATGCAACAACTATATTCTACCCACTTCAAGACTCCGCACCAATATAGAAGCATCAAGAAATATGGGCCAATAGGCCCTTTGCAGTTACTTCCATTCTTCCTTTACTTACAAAATATTATACCCATTGTTTCGTGTTCTGGCTTGTGTTGAAAGTTTGTTTTCACTTCATCCAAACTGTTGTAACATATCACCTCACCCAAATGCAGGTATAAAATCAAAGCTGTTTAAACTCTGTTTAGTGTTTGCAAGTTATAGTTGTGTGTGTGTAAAGTAAAGTCTTTGAAAATGTAATAAGTTATTACGAACGCGTTTAAGTGTCGCGTCAGACTAGAAATAAAATGAATTTTGGAGAATTGATTTTTCAATTACCTTCAACAGTGAAAAGAAATATAAGAAATATTGAGAAAATTCGTATTAGAATTATTAATCTTACTTTTTCGGTCATTTTAATAATATATATATATATATATATATATATATATATATATATATATATATATATATATATATATATATATATATATATATATATATATATATATATTGGGTCAGGCCTCCCAAGGCCCGAATCTACGCGTTAAATACGCGGAAAATAGGCATTGTGAGATCCGATGGTAGGGAGGCGCCTTCGTGCTGAGGCCAGAACACCTCCCTCTTTTTTATCCTTCCTACACCCAGCTATGGTTCTCACTGCCCTACCACGTCACCAGCTGCGCCCTGCCAAATCACCAGCTGGGCCCTACAACATCACCAGCTGCGCCAGAGCGCCCTTGTCCCGGGAGAGAGAGACACTGGTGCTCGTGTTCCCAGATTGTATGTAATTTATTTCACACTCTTTCAAACTCTTGCTTGGCTTTTTTCCTCCGTTCAGTATTCCTAACATTTTCGTGTGTTTTTCATTTCCTTTCTTCGTTCTCGTCTCTATTCCTTGTTTTTCCCTTTTCTTCTCCCCATTTCCCCTGTGTATCCTCTTCATCCTGACTCCAGTCACTTGTCTCTTATTCCTTCTCTCCCTTATTCTTACTTTCCACCTCTTCCTTCATTCCATTTCAACTCCCTGCCCCCCCCCCCCCCCGCTTTCCCCTCCATTGCCATTCCTGGTCTTTGCCGATTTCATTTTCTTTCATCCCTCCGTTAATCTTTTCCTTTCTCATCTTCTTCTTATTTCTTCTTGCCCCCCTCCCACATTCGCTGCTTAATTTAAATTTTCATCTTTACTCCGCTGCACCAGAAGGCTCAAACTTCTCTGCACACACACACCTCGCGAGTAGATATTTGTGAAGCTTGACGCCACCTCCTCCCTCCCCCCCTAAGTCGGTCGTGCATATTTGTTTTTCGCGTCGCCACTTGGCGTAGAACAGCAGGAATTGGAATGGAAATCCATGTTTTTTGACGCTAACAAACACGTTAAGTGTTTTGGAGAATTTCTGAATAAAAATAAAACGCCACGCATTGCGAAATGCGAGTGTGATGTGGAGGCTTAACACGTGACTGACGTGTCTCACTCTACGAGTACGTGTACTTGGTCTCTAGGAGTACGTGCACTAGGTCTCTAGTATTATTTTCCACTCTTCGGTGGACAATAGAGGCGGGAACATAGAATCACCGCCCTTATCAAGAAGGTTTACTTCTTTCGCTCCATTCTTGTCGAGGAATGACCACATTCTTGCTCTAGAATTCAATATCAGTCACGAATTTCTAATCATCTGAACAGTGCACCTTACACCGAGACTCAACTACCTGTCCCTTCAATCCCTCTCAATGGAATCTTTAACAACAACCAGCAAACGAACTGGCGACTTCAGTGCGCGTCACCCAGCCGTATTCAACCAGGCCAGTGATGTGGTGGAGGCTGACTCCATACACAGTTTCAAATGTTGATATGATTGAGCCCAGTAGGCTCAGGAACCTGTACACCAGTTGATTGACAGTTGAGAGGCGGGACCAGAGAGCCAGAGCTCAACGCCCGCAAGAACAATTAGGTGAGGCCGAGAAGATCCCAAAACCAGGCAGATCTTCAACTCATGCAGAACAGGGACCTTACCTTCAGAGAACCTTACCTTCATACTTCAAGTCATTCTTCGCTGGCAGTGCAAGATGCAAGACCTGACATTATGCTAACCGATAAACTGTTCCACTGCAGGGTGACCTCGGGTAAGACTATCGGATCTGCTTGATGGGGTTCTGGAAGTTCTTCTATTCTCCAAGCCCGGTCCGAGGCCAGGCTTGACTTGTGAGAGCTTGGTCCGCCAGGCTGCTTGCTCATCTTTCGATTAGAAGCACATCTTTGAGACGCTCGAGGAGGACCTTCCCGTGCAATTTATAGGCCACTGCTCTTTGAAAGGTCACTCAGAAGTTGAAGTATGGCACTCACAACCTATAATTAGGGCCAAGTTTCTTTTCAGGGACTATGGGAAGGATCTAGGTCCTCTAGAAAACTGGTTTCTACTCCGCCGTTGTCGTCTTCTCTCTTTCCCTACACAGCCCTTCCCTTCCCATATCTACCCTCCCTACCTTAGGCGCCTAACACCCCATCCTCACCCCACACCATTCCCTACCCCAATGCCTACTTCCCTCTCATCCCCATCCCCCACACTACCCCCTTCAACGTCACTCTCCTCCTGTTCCACTCTCCTCCTCTCCATTCCTTCTTCCCTCTCCCCTCCCTAACCCACTCTCGCCCTCCAAGTTTTGTATTCCTCCCGTGTCTCTCTCGCCCCGTTGTTCTCTTTGACTTACATCTGTATGCACCTTATTTTTCCCCGTCTCTCCCTCTTCCTTTTATTTTTTAATATTGTCTGTGTCCACTCCACAGTCCGTTCCTGTCAGGATTTGTTGCGGAGTAGCTTTTTCCTCGTTTTATTTCCTCCGTGTTGACGAAGATCTTTCTCTAGTTTTTCCTCTCTAAACCTTTCCTGGACGAGTTGTTCTTTAACAATATATATCTGTATGTCTCTGCGGGTTTGTGTATTTTGCGTACCACGCACAGGCGCACGCACCATACGCAAAGAGCTTAATATTTTGTGTACATGCTGCATAGGCGAAAAGCTTACTTTTCTAAATCAATTTACATATAGCTGTTCTCCCAGTTCGTCTGGTACCCCTTGTTTGTGATCGTTTTCTTATGTTCCTTCCGTGGTATAACCTAGGTTTAAACGTTGTAGATGTTCTCTCTTAGGAGACTTGCCTTTCAAGAGGTGTCAGGAGAGTCAGAGACCTTTGGTATGTCAGAGGATTTTGGGGGGTCAAAGACTTCTGGTAAGTCAGTGGCTTTATTTAGAGGTTTGGTGAGGCAAGGCTTTGGACAGCTAGAATGCCTTGGAAATACAAGATTCGCTGGTCAGTATGAAACATCTGTCTGTATGATAACGTCAATCAGCAATAAAAGCGTTTCCAGTTAAGGAACCCAGTCAGTAATTGCCAAAACATGAAGTTACTTCTCGGACAGAGAGAGAGAGGGAGGAAGAGAGAAAGAGAGAGAGAGAGGGAGGGAAGGAGGAAAAATGACTATAAAATGAAATTTCTTCTATGTAATTGTATTTTGTAATTTTAATAGCATGCCTTAAAAAGTACACCGACTAACTTATGACAAAAATACTTACCCAACAGCCCTATTTATTTTTTCCGGAAAGGGAGAGTTGAGTGTGAGAACACAAACAGTAAGAATATATGTGTGTGCTTAGGCCTAATATTTCTGCAGCAGAAGACCTCCGCCTGCAGACACGTATTCTGTGGCGACGGGGCACAAGACAAGCCAGCCGTCTGGAAGTCCAACCACTTGGGCTGGACGGTAGAGCGACGGTCTCGTTTGTTTATGCAGGTCGACGTTCAATCCCCGACCGTCCAAGTGATTGGGCACCATTCCTACCCCCCCCCCTCCCCAGTCCCATCCCAAATCCTTATCCTGACCCCTTCCAAGTGCTATGGAGTCGTAATGGCTTGGCGCTTTCCCCTGATAGTTCCCTTCCCTCCGCCTGGAAGGCTTTCCTTTGATATCGGGAAATACATAAACCAAGAAGAAATAAGGGCATAAGCCCCCCTATCCTTCCCCCCTCCCCCCTTTGTTATGAAGGAGAATTGCCTTAATCGTATTAACTTTAGTTCAAAGTCACCTCCCTCGCTTCCTTCCCAATTTGCCCGCCTTATTATGATAATGATGGAGTTTAGCGGGGGATAAGAGAAGAGTTATTTAGGGTTATTCGCTTTGGAGGCGACGGAGGAGCCGAGGGGGCTCTGTTGTCTCACTGTTGTGACACCAGAGGGCCCGAGGGGGCTCTGTTGTCTCACTGTTGTGACACTAGAGGGCCCGAGGGGGCTCTGTTGTCTCACTGTTGTGACACTAGAGGGTCCGAGGGGCTCTGTTGTCTCACATTTGTGACACCAGAGGGCCTGAATGGCTGTGTTTTTTTAGTTATATGACACCAGGAGGTCACCTCATGGTATAGCTTCTCTTGGGTTAAGGGTCTCATGGTCGGTACTTATGGTCCTGCCTCTCATGGTTGGACACTCATGGTCCTGCCTCTCATGGTTGGGCATCAAGGTCTTGCATGGTTGGGCACAGACTAACAAATACGATCCAATGGGCTGACTCGCAGTTCCTCTGAAGTCGGCATACGAGTTCCAACATTTCAGCTCACATGGTCGAGGGGTCAACAAACCCGGGATTTGCACAATCCCTTCCTGTCTAGGGACAGTCCATCCAGGGACATGACAGCGGGAAGCTTGCGGGGCATGTATAAAAGGGATTCGGCCAATTGTGGTGTAAATATCGGAGAAGAGAAGCATTTCCAACAGATTTCCCATGTCGAGAAGCAGGCAAATGTTTGTACAAGCCGTCGTGGTTGTTGTAATGGTTGTTGTGGTTCCCCTTACAGGTCGAGGATTGGCGGCCTACTGGAAATGGTAATCAGGTCTGTCTCTGCGCCTGTAAGGGAAAACAATTCAATTTCATGGTGACGTCGGGCCAATCGGAAACACGGGTTTGTTGTCCAGAAAATTGGAAATAAGATTGGGAATTTTGGGATGGAATTGATATTTTTTGGGGAGAATTTTTTTTTTATAGCGACTGCTGGACAGCGGCCAGTGACTCGCGGAACTGGTCACCTGTGGGTCGGGGTTGTAGGGTGGATGACCCTAGTTGTTGTTTCCCTAGGGTGGGTAGTCTTAGGTATTGCTACCCTAGGGTAGGTGGCGTTACCCTTTGCAGGCGATGAGTCACAATAACGTGGCTGAAGTATGTTGACCAGACCACACACTAGAAGGTGAAGGGACGACGACCTTTCGACTTGAGAATGGTCCAGGACGGACCGAAACGTCGTCGTCCCTTCACCTTCTAGTGTGTGGTCTGGTCAACATACTTCAGCGTTAGCCTTTACCCCGGAGTGTGTAACTGTCACGAGAAACGCAATTGAGAAACTCAGATGTTATTGATTCGATAAATAATTTTGTCTGGAGCCTCGTTTGTGAAGTCATTAGCGCCGTTTATACCCAATATTCATATGAACTCCATATAAACTGTGCAATCTTGACTTTGCTCTTTATCAGAAGGATTCAAACTGGAGAGAAAATTCCCTTTTATCCAGTATGACATAAAGATTTGTCCCTAGTAAGAGAATGGAATGCACCTAGTTTTATCTCTTAACCTTTGGCCAGAATAGGGGCTTCAGGAGACCCTCGACCATCACGAAATGGTAGTGTAAAGGAGGGAGCTGGCAGGATAGGTAAGTAGAGAGGTAGCTTGAGGTAACTAGGAGGATATGCAGAAAGGAAGTGAGACAATTTCCCTTACAATCTTACATGTTGTTATCATGTCTCCCACCCCTATCTCTTCTTTCCTCCTGTGTAGTAAGGTCTAGTTCTCTCAGTCTTTCCTCATAGCTCGATCCTCTCAGCTCCGGAACGAGTCTCGTTGCATATCTTTGGACCTTTTCTAGTTTCTCCTTGTCCTTTTTCATGTAAGAGTTCCATGCTGGGGATGCGTATTCAAGAGTAGGTCTTACCTTTGCTGTATATAGGGACCGGAAAGCTCCTTTGTCCAAGTTTCTGAAGATGACACAGGATGTTGTGTGTGTATTCAACTAGTTGTATTCACCTAGTTGTGCTTGTGGGGGTTGAGCTCTGCTCTTTCGGCCCGCCTCTCAACTGTCAATCAAATGTTTACTAACTACTTTTGTGTGTGTGTGTGAGAGAGAGAAATATATATAATAGATATGATAGAGAAAAATATTTCGGTAGTCAGTATATTAGACAACCGACGGAAAGAAAGGCGGGGTCCAAGAGCTAACAGATCTATCCTGCAGGCAGGAAATAGTAAATACAAGTAGTAAATACACACACACCACCAGAATGCTGACCACAACAGCTGGCTAATACCCACGTAATCAATTTTCTAATAAGTGAAGACAATCGCCAGTTGAAACCAACTGCCCCATTTGTTTCCGTCTCCGCCGGGAACCGAACTTGGGTCCGTGGACTGCGATTCGCCAGCGCTGCGTGCGTGCGTGCATACATGTTTCATAAAGAGCGCGGATATTCTGGAACTTAAACCAGATTATACTACAAGGTTTACACAGGAAACCCCGTGTGTTATGCCTGGCTAGCGGTAAACTCTTATGTCTGTCTAGCGGTAAACTCTTATGCCTGGCTAGCGGTACACTCTTATGCCTGGCTAGCGGTAAACTCTTATGCCTGGCTAGCGGTAAACGTATGCCTGGCTAGGCATAAGAGTTTAAAATGCTAATCTAACCTACATAAAGAAATACACAGATTTAAGTCTGTCCTACATAAACAGTGTTCAATGTGTATTTTGTCATAGTATCATTAACGTGCGTTTACAAAGGTAAAATGCAATTCTGACCAGCTTCCACATATCCTGTATACAAATACATATACATATACATATATATACAGGATAGGGTGACAGGGAGGGAGAAGAGGGCGGAGATGAAAGGAAGGATAAAAATAAACAGAAAGAGGATTAGGATTACAGAGAAAGGCTGAGAAAGGGAGGAAGAGAAATCATATCCCTATCTTACCTGACCCATTAAGAAAAATAATAATTCAGTGATACAGGCAAAGAATAAGACGCAGACTGAACAAAGACGGAAGAGAAGATATAATTATCAATAAAGACAACAGGCTAAAAAAAATGAATAAGAAAAAAGAGGAGAAAAAATTTAGACATTCAAACTTTGTCGAACATATTTTCTAGGAGAACTTTTTTTTTAAGATATTCACATTCAATTTCTGGAGGGTCAGCGGTCTGGGTGGAGGCTTTTCAAAGACGCCGATATTGCTGTTGCCTGCGTGGATCTCCTCCTCTAAGCTGGGTGGAGGAGTGGGTGGAGGGAAGGGGGGGGGGGGGGAGATTTATATAAGGAGAATATGAAATTCTCCGCCGGTGGCAATTCTGTATATTTCGTACATGCGTTTGTGTGGGGTGGATGGGCGAGGTACTCCTGGAGGCATGCGAGGTACTCCTGGAGGCATGCGAGGTACCCTGGAGGCATGCAAGTTACCCTAGAGGCATACGAGTCGTTCTGCAGAATTGAGATATTCCTGGAAACGTTCATATAATGGTCGGATTAACATATAATTAAGAGTTCTCCACCACAGACCTGGTCCTTCATATACAACGCTAACCAGCCAATATATGCATTTCCTTCTGTCCTACATGGATAGGGTTAGAGAGCTTTTACACTGCACATAAATTTAGTGAGTTATTGAACGCTGTTATGAGTCGCTAGTCCCTCATAAGATCCCTCATAAGATCCTCCTCCACCAATATGAGGGTTATTCCACACTTAAGCCTGTTTGGACTGGCTTGTAACTCATTTATGTTAGTAGAGCAAGTGTAGTTAGCTAGGAGCGGATTTGTAAGTAATTATCAAAAGCGGATTTATAAGTTTTCATTTATTTTTGGACTCCAGAACTTCAAAGAATCTTGTAGAGAGCGAAGACGTTTGGTCTATGGTAACATCACAGAGATGACGGTAATATCAATCAATCAATGATAAGTGACTTGGCTGCTTGAAGCTCTCATTTCGGATCCTCTGACTGGTAAAGTTCACTTCCGCCTGGGCTCGAGAAATGCACGTTGGGTTGGTCTTTCCGAGCTTGGTGGATTCTGTCCAAAGAAAGTTGTCAGAAGGGCCCTATAGCAGATGTTATTTTGATTTAAAAGACCTTCTACTACTGCTGTGTAACTGCTACTTCGAGCAGATACAAAGCATCAAGGGTGGAAGAAGTAGTGCAAGCCGTCTCGAGGACCCAAAGTGTCATTGCAAAGGAATAGGGATCGACTGGTCACAGCTCAACTTACTTTACTCGAGTGAAGAGGTCAAATCCCAGAGGATAACTTTGTGCATGTGCAGAAAAACGCAAAAATGGGGTCCGATTTAATCAGGTGTATCATGGCCTTTTTGTTCAAACTTTAAGGCCTTACTTTTCTCCCCTTTATGCCTTATTCTTGACCCATTTGTATTGGCCTATTTGTCTACACCTGACCCCCCCCTAATGGTATAAATCCAATGCGCCCATAACTTTCCTATCACTTGAAATGAACCATGTAGGTTCGAAACGTCGTGTAATTTTATAATAATTGTAACACGTTCTAGAGGTATTTACTTCTTTTTCTTCACCTCGAACGAAGATGACTTTAGAAGAACTCCTCTTCTAATTAAACCAAGATGCAAGAGCACAAGTCAGAGAGATAGAAGCCCTAAACAAGAAAATAATGCAAAATATGTAGTCCTTTTTAATGAAACATGTATAAATGAAAACTGTTGAAACATGCATAAATGAAAACCTGAAATATATATATATATATATATATATATATATATATATATATATATATATATATATATATATATATATGTATATATATATATGAGAGAGTGTGAGAGGACTTTAAGTTCATTTACTGTAGTAGAAATTAATGAGTAAGTAGAAACTCAAATTTGAGGAGGGATTTGTATAGTGTAAGCCTGACACCAGAGGGAGCACCGGCAGCACCGTCCATGCAAGTTTCAAGAGCTGTCCAAGGCTACAGCATCGATTTTATGAATTCTTTGTTTATTGTTTGTTAAATGTTTTTGTTTTGTTTATGAATCCTTTTCTTTCTTGTCTCTCCATTTTTTGGTGGGCAGAGAGAGAGAGATCGTCTAATGGTGTCATAGCTCTTAATAATATTACTTAGATAAAAGTGGGAATGCTGAACGTTGTGAACTTATGAGGACAGGTGAGCTAATCTTGTCTGCTCAGGAAGAGTGCGGAAAACACCATACGAAGTAGATCAGTAGATCAAAAGTCTACCAGGCAGTTCTCACAACCTGTTAGACTTTTGTTAAGGTTAAACTCTTTAGGTACACTGATTAAAAGTAAGTTGAATAAACTGACTAAACTCCATGTAACTCTCAAGAGTAGTGGTTACTACTGGCGCTGGAGATAGATCGAGGGTTTCGTAGTTTTAATATTTTTGCTGTTGTGGGGCAGGTGGAGACACGGCACTAAATGTCTCACATTGCAAGCGTAAGCTGGAGGGCCTCACAGCCTCCAGGATAAGTGTAAAGTTGATCCCCCTAAGTCTTTCAGGTCTCCTTCCCCCCACCAGCACTCAAACACAGAATATGTGTGGGAGTGGCTGGATAAATACATGAATGGATGTAGTATGTGTGCGTGTGTTTTCCTTTGTCCCGAAGCTCAATTCGGTATTTTTCCTCCTCTCTCTCTGTTTTATTAAAGGGAAAAAAACTGGAAAGAATGAGGGACTGTTCCCATAATGCGCTTCGTCTGGCCGCCTGACAGCTCTAAAACCAATGCCTTGTCGTTGTCAATGTATTCCGCTGTGGGCAGATTTTCAGGGTTTCAAATCCCCCTGATTAACTGCCTCTGTGATGCTGGTGACTGCTACGGAAATTCGGAACCTTCACATATCACAGTGGTGACTGGGGGGGCGGGGTGGTGACTGTGGGTGGGAATGTATCGAAATTGGATGCATATTTGGTGGAGTTGGATATATATAATGGATTTGGCTAATTGACAAAGAGTGGACGGGGGAGCAGGGAATTGGTAGGGGAGGAGCTTGGGGTAGGGAAAAACAGTGGATCGGGGGACCTAGGGAAGGACTGCTCGGCTAAAAGGGACCTCGGGCTAGCACCATGTAAACGTCCCCACGAAAATGGATATGTGCCATTCCCCGAGCCCGGAGCCTTTTGTGCCGTCTTGCTTAGTACACCTCCCATCCCCATCTCCCATCAGCATCCCATTTCCTTTCCCCTCATTCTCTTATACCCCCCTGTCCCGTTAATATTCCCCCTTTCTCTCCACTTTCAATTCTTCATTCTCCTTTTTCTTGTCCTTTCGTTTCCAATTCATCGTTAATTTTTTTTTGCCTTTTTTCATCTCGGTCACGTTATCTTTCATTCCTTCCATAACATAGCCTTCATTCATTCCTCTTTCTCAGCGATGCCCTCTTTCCCTCTTCTCAATTCCCATTTTTTCGTTTCATATCATTTTTTACATCTTTTACAAAGAGCGTTTCAAGTTCTTCAACTTTCATTTTCCATTTCACATTTCCTTTCTGCGTGTTCTCTCTCTCTCTCTCTCTCTCTCTCTCCTACTCTCTCTCTCTCTCTATCTCTATCTCTCGCGCTCTCTCTCTCTCTCTCTCTCTTCTCTCTCCTCTCTCTCCCACCTCCACCTCTCCACCTCTCCACCTCTCCACCTCTCCCTCCCTCCTTCCCTCCCGTCACTCGGTAAATAGAGACCAACACAGGAAAAAATATTGCGGGTGGGAACATTCTTGCAACTCTGAGATCTGTGTTGCAAAATCCAACTGATTTCAGCAACAGGAGTTGGGAGAAACTTGACGGTATTTGAGGTTGAACTGCAGTTCTTGACTTGGAAAATGTTGATAAAAGGATGAGCATGTGCATGACAATGGGAACACTGGTTGTGTGTGTGTGTTTTTACTCATCTAGTTGAGCTTGCGGGGGTCGAGCTCTGGCTCTTTGGTCCCGCCCGATGTACTTTGTAACATCAATCAACTGGTCATCAATTGGTGTACAGATTCCTGAGCCTACTGGGCTCTATCGTATCTACATTTGAAACTGGTATGGAGTCTGTCTCTACCACATCACTGCCTAATGCATTCCACTTGTTAACTACTCTGAGACTGAAAAAGTTCTTTCTAACGTCCCTGTAGTTCATTTGGGTACTCATTTTCCACCTGTGTCCCCTTGTTCGCGGAGGAGACAACGTCACCTAGGTAGAAGTTAGACAGAAGGAGGGAGAGTGAGTGGTGAAAGAGTGAAAGTGAAGAAGAGCGCGTGAGGAAGGTGTGTGAAGGTGAATGTGAATTTGCTGAACATTCCTACAAAACGCTCCGAACGGTCTTGGCTATTTGCCTTGTCAAAAAGTTTGCAGTGTTGTCAGCGGGTGAAGGTGACGGGATCAGCGCCTGGTGTAGGTGACGGGATCAGCGCCTGGTGTAGGTGACGGGGTCACCGCTGACAGCCTCATCTAAACCCTCAACATTTTAAGAGTATTAAAAATATGTAAAAATATCATCTCTCTCTGTGAATTTTAATTTTTCCGCGGTTAGAATGTTTTATTATATGGTTTAGTTATGTGTAAACATTGTATGTTATTTAATTGAACATGGCTGTCTGAGCTTTGTCAGGCGCCTTAAAAGCAATTTTGCTGTCTTACCTGTATAGTGAGATCGTTGGCTCTGACAGTCCCCAGGTGGCCATTTGTAGCAGTAGTTAACATTTGACTCTTCCAGGGCGATTCGCTTGATGTCGCGAGAGTTTATGAGCCAGTTGGCGGTCTTCTTGTTCTTATCGATGAATACCATCTTGCCTTCACTTGCCCACTTAAGGACTGTCAACTCCAGCGATCTCAGTCGCTGGGCGAGACAACAACATCTATTTCAAGGCGCCTCACAATTCACAAAGAGCAAGGTTCCTTCACGGAACACACAATCTTTACTCTCAACCAGATTATCACCAGAGATATCCTGACAAACAACACTGAAATAATCCATAGATATAACGACATAGCGAAGCACTACATATCAAACAAACTCGACTAACAACAGCCAGAAAACAGTTTTATTCATCTTCAATCACCTTCAAGAGCAAGACAACATCCGGCTTACTGTCCCAGCCACCATAAGAACATCAGAAGTAAAGGAAGCTGCAACGGGACCCCTGGAAATAATGGGTGGTAGAGGGATGTAGGTTAATTAAGTGACAAGGCGAAGCTGCAATGCAACCATTAGCAATGATTATTCCTAAGAGCCATCTTGCACCGAGTCTTTCATTCCGAAGACTTGCCTTGTTGATCACTTTCATGAATCCATTTTACTCAGTCTCTGCAGTTGCACCGGATATGAATACCTCACACGCCTCCATTGATTGAATATTAAAGCGAGCTTGGCGCGAGGCATCGTGCACTCCAATGCACTTCAGTAACTTCCACCAGTTTGTATGCGTTCATTTACCAGCTTGGTGACTCCCCACTCAAGTCTCCAGGGAGGGATTGGACCAGCGTCTGGGCTGGCTTCCTCCCGTCTTGGTGGCCGTTTTGTCTTGGGGTTCCGGTAGCAGGCTCCACGTCCACCCCTCTAGAAGGCTCCACGCCCACCCCACTGACAAGCTCCACGCCCACCCCTCTGGCTGGCTCCACGCCCACCCCTCTGGCTGGCTCCACGCCCACCCCTCTGGCAGGCTCCACGCTCACCCCACTGGCAGGCTCCACGCCCACCCCACTGACAAGCTCCACGCTCACCCCACTGGCAGGCTCCACACCCACCCCACTGACAGGCTCCACGCCCACCCCACTGGCAGGCTCCACGCCCACCTGCTAGACAGCTTTTCGCTCACCTCTCAAGAAGGCAGACTTCTCCCCTATATCTGAGACATGTGGGAGGTGTATTGTGAACTTTCCTACGTGTGGGATTGGCTAGGAGGTGGACGATAAGCCTGCCAATCTAACTAGAAATTCCAATTGGTTCTTGTCTTAATGTTTTGCCCTTTTAAGTCTTATGCATGAGGCTCGACCTTGATGCTCGGAAAGGCTGTGGAATATGTCCTTATGGTAATATTGCGTTGTGTGCATTGAGAAATGGCTAGTTCTCCAGCAGGAGTTGAACTGGTCTAACTAGGCTATCAGAAGGTTCTGGAGCTCTGTTCCTGGTACTTCTGTGGACTCCTATCACACCTTGAAGATTAATTGGCTGTGTGTGGGAGTGGATCAATCGTGTGGCCATGTCTGGATCAATCGTGGTGTAGTGTACAGGGAACCTGGGTTGTCTCTCGTCTAATGACTGGCCATGTGAAGATATTTGTTAAATGTCTGACAATTATATGCAGGATAGACCTTTGTCCAGTGTTAATGTTCTGGTGGGTGTTCGATATTGATGGTTTGCTCCTCATAATCCTCATTGGTGTATGTGTTCATGAGGTTTGTCTGGGAGGTGATGAGGACGTGTCTCTCCTGTATTGGTTGGCCGGCTCAACAGTGACACTATAGGCCGTATGTCTCTCTTTTGCAGTATTGAAAGACCAGTGGGATCTCTCTTGTGGATTTGTATGTTTCGTGTTGCTCGGAAATTCAGCCGGTGTACATTTGAAGCATTTAGATCACCTTTTGTGGTTAAACGCTCAATAACTCGCTACACTTTATGCTGTCTAACTGACCTCTAACTCTGCCCAAAGAGGACAAAAGAAAATGCTGGTTAGCATTGTATAAATGAATGTTCACGCCTTTGCTTGAAACAAAAAATTTACAACATTAATGAAAGAGTGATGGTGTTATCTATAGTTCTCTCTTGATATCTCTGGTGGGTGTATACTGCTGGTAGATTTTGGTTGTGATCTGGTTAACAGTTAACTACTTTTGCCTCTTCAATGTTTTATCTGGAATGCAATCCGCTGGAAAGAGCTTACCTGAAGGGCCATCGAACTGGCCTTCTGGTAAGAGTCTGCCAGCGAGTTGATGGACTCTCTGACTTAGCGAATGACCTCAATTTCCTTGATTTTTCTTTCTTACTTTACGATCCTTATCTTTTTGTAATTATGCTGTATCAGCAAGAGCTGAATTTGTCTGTATCGATAACACGTTGATTGGTAAAGTGATCATATGTAGAGTATTTTCAAACTTTGAATGATCATGTAGTGTCTTGTTTGCTTAGAGCTGTTCGGTTGTTAATTAGACTGCAAAACGTGAGGAGCCTTTTGTTAGTGCCAGATTACCTTGGTCTGTTTACCTTCTGTCAGGTATGTAGGCTCCGAAGACTTTTCACAGTTATATACCCGATTGATTAAATTATAACTAGATCATACTTGGCTAAAATTTAGTTCAGTTTGGGCACTAAAGATTGTTCTGGCAGCCTGGAAGACGCTAGGTGGGCAGAGGGGTCAGTTGTGTTTTGTATCGAGTTATCGATTTTGGTACAGCAATTAAGGTAAGGTAATTATGAGGAGACAGTACTAAGCCATTATCACTATACAGCACTTGGAAGGGAGGACAAGGAGTTCAGATATGAGGACACGGAGCTTTTATTATTATTAACATCTTTATTGATAAAATTTAATTGCAATTTTGCCTAAACTGAGGATTTCAATTAAGTCTTATTAGACTGAGGATAATGCTGTTATTCACTGTCACGCAGGACAGAGGGTCATACACAAGACATTAGGTCTGAACTCTAGGCTGAAGCACATAGATATCATGCACGAATATGTAATTCAACTTTCTATTGTACACTGCCACACAAGGGCAGGGATGGGTTCATAAGAGATACAGCTTAAGAATAATATAAATAAAATTGTTCTTCATTCTTTAAAATGGACAAGGAAATTTTGAATAAATTGTTGGCATATGAGGACAAGGAACGGGTATGTGAGGACGGTGTAAAGCTACGGTGCCCAATCACTTAGACCACCGAAGATCGAACGCCGACCATGTGAAAGACAAGTTTATATACATGGACAATTGGTCATGCACTTACGACAGGTCTGAGTTAACAACCAGTAAAATATACTTCAAGGCGGGGGGGGGGGGGTTCCATAAGATTCAGTTAACCAAATATGTATTTGTTCCTTTGTGTGCTTTGGTTGGCCTGTAGTAGTTATCCCAACCCTGGTAAACATGCTAACCAGATACACACATAAATTACAATAGCGTCGAACGTCTGGGATCATCCTGGAGTAGGTTCGAAACCTCATCAGGGCCCTTGGGGATTTGTTCATGTTAACCAGAGTTCGAGAAAAGTTTGATTCCACTCTTTTGTTCAGAGTGCGGGAGAGGCGGTTCCTTAGTAGCTATTCATGTCTGATAAAAAAAAAGTCCTTTCCCGTGCTTGGCTGCTTTTATGTAAACAGCCTATGTGGTGGGCTGACTTATGGAGGTCAGCTCCCAACCTCCCGTAGAGGCGGGCAAAAGGCTGACTTACATAAATTCTTAATATAAAGAACAAATCCACATGGGCCGTGACGAGGGTTCGAATCTAATATAAAGTCCCACAGAGAGTTAAGTGTAGTTTATAATCTGACACTTGTCTGCTGGTGGTCTGATTGACACTTGTCTGCTGGTGGTCTGATTGACACTTGTCTGCTGGTGGTCTGATTGACTCTTGTCTGCTGGTGGTCTGATTGACACTTGTCTGCTGGTGGTCTGATTGACACTTGTCTGCTGGTGGTCTGATTGACACTTGTCTGCTGGTGGTCTGATTGACACTTGTCTGCTGGTGGTCTGATTGACTCTTGTCTGCTGGTGGTCTGATTGACACTTGTCTGCTGGTGGTCTGATTGACACTTGTCTGCTGGTGGTTTGATTGACACTTGTCTGCTGGTGGTCTGATTGACACTTGTCTGCTGGTGGTCTGATTGACACTTGTCTGCTGATGGTCTGAGCGGCAAGTCGAGTCAGGCCAATCTGCTCTCCACAGCCGCGGCGAAATAGAAGAAAAAGAGGAAAGAATGGATTGGGAGCTTGTTAGCACTTGGGTAAGTAGAGAATGGAATGGTGGTGTTTGGTGCGAGTTAGCGAGGGATGGGGATGGGTATGGGGGGAGGATGGGAGTGGGGAAGAGTGGGAGGGAGAATGGGATGGGGGGGTGTGGAACACAGGTAGTGTGCGCCATGTCCACGGGGGCTAACGAAGTGATTTGAGGTTGGGTTGGATGGTTTGGTGGGTTGGGGAGAGGGGAAGGAGCACAGGGTGGTAGGTTGGATGGTTGGTCAAGTGCTGCAGATGGAATTTTGGAGAATTTCAGGTGATTTTTGTTGGCGGATGGTTGGGTGGTTCTTCTTGTTTGGTTGGTACTCCTGTGAAAAGCCCTTCCAATGAGCCCTGTCTTCCTTCTCTCTCTCTCTCTCTCCTCTCTCTCTCACTCTCCTCTCCTCTCTCTCTCTCTCCCTCCCCTTTTCCTTTTTCTTTTGGTTTCTTTCTCTCTCCGTTCTCTCTCACACACCACACACACATAATTCTTGATTCTTTCCTTACAAAAGGGGATTGTTCAATTTCATCTCCAGATCCGGCAATAGAGGGTTGGAATCCAGGAGTCACGTAGCGACTCTGCAATATTCAGTGAAATATTCCCCAGAGATAAGGAATTGCGCCTCCTCACTCACAGAGTCGCTGGTAATATTTTATTTTTGGAGTGTATACGAACACCTTCCTCGTTCATAAGCAACTTTGGATTTGTTTTCGAAACTAATGCTATGGTATTAGATTAGGTTTGGTTCTTGGTATGTTTTGCGTAAGTAAGTTTGATTAGGTTAGGTTAGGATAGGTAAGATGGTGTTTGATAACATTAATTGGTTTAGGTTAAGTTTAGTTATGGTAGGCTTGGTTAAGTTAGGTTTTGGGAAGGTTTGATATGAACAAAGTTTGGATGTATTTAATTTTGGTTAGGTTTAATGACGTTAATTACGTTAACACTCAGAAATGCACTAGTAATCAGGTCTAACAGCAGTCCTTTTATGCCACCTCACGAGAGAAAACATGATTTTTTGTGTATAAATAACGCAGCCGAGCTAACGACTCAGCTACAATTTCACCGGCCGGTTAACGCACAATCAGGCCCGGTTTTTTTTCAGGTAGAGCAGCGATGAGACTTAATAATCCTTATCTTTAACCGAAAAGTATGATAAATTATTTAACCTCTTGTGGCCTATCCCCCTCCCCCCCCATTCTCCTATCCATCTACCCACGCTCCTACCCGCCCCCCCCCCCTGACAAGCCGAATATGTATTCTTGGCTTACTGTATGTATTCTTTAGAGTTGTTGTTGTTGTTGTTGTTGTTTTAGATTCAGCTACTCAGAACATAAGTTCCAAGTAGCACGGGCTATGATGAGCCCGTAAAACTCTTAAAGGTAAAGTAATCATAAAGAGAAAGCGCTGAAGGAGATAAATAGAGAGAGAGAGAGAAGGAGGGAAGGAGGAACGAGCGAATTTCGCATTATTATTAGCAATAAATTTTAATCGAATAATCGAACGCTTTCCTGGCGTTTAATCTGAAATTCCAGGCTGAAAGGAAATCCCGGTAACATTAGACAGCGTTCCAGGAGGGCCTGTTATTCCCCTCAGCAAACCCCAATTCCTTTTGACTCGCTAAATCCTGCCACAAGTTTCCCCAGCATCGGTCTCGAATTTCCTGAATAGAACCCGCTTTACCCTGCCACCACACTCTATTAGTAGGCATAGAATATATGGTATATATATACTCTCTCGCCTCCCAAGGGACACGAAAATTATTCTACTTTCGCGTATATATATATATATATATATATATATATATATATATATTATATATATATAATAATAATATATATATATATATATATATATACGGCCAGAATGCAGTACATAGGGATGTATGCGTATACAATATGTGTATTAATTTTGTATGTTGTAGTTGAATTGTAGTTTTTGTGAAATTGTGTATTCCTCTTAGTGTGATGTTGTGTATCCTAACAGAAATTCACACTCGTTCCCTTTTTGGGAAAAAAATAGCAAAAAGCCTATGAATTTGTGGAGGCACACCTACAGTTTTTTTTGGGCCAGATTCGCGAAGTAGTTACGCAAGCACTTACGAACCTGTACATCTTTTCTCAATTTTTGGCGGCTTTGTTTACAATTATTAAACAATTAATGAGCTCCGAAGCACCAGGAGGCTGATTAAAACAATAACAACAGTTGATTGGGACGTTTTCATGCTTGTAAACTGTTTTAATAAATGTAACCAAAGCCGTCAAAGATTGAGAAAAGATGTACACTTTGTAAGTACTTGCGTAACTGCTTCGTGAATCTGGGTCCTGTTCCTCGTTTTCCCATTTTTTCCCCCCACCCTTGTTCCCCGCCGCACCTGAAATTTCCCACCAGGTACAGTCCTCAACCACTGGTTTTTCCTTTAGTAAACCATCGCCTCCGCTGCCGTTTCCTCTTTTTCTCCACCATCCTCTTGATTTATCCACGCGCAATCGTGCTGTATCCT
>WNGS01163519.1:1422629-1433349 GCA_020271785.1 Procambarus virginalis | reverse complement strand
GTGATGGGGAAGGCAAGGACAGAGTGGCATGCATTGTCGGAGAGGAAGAAGTCATGGAAGCCACCTCCTTAAAAGGAAGAGGTCACGGAAGCCACCACTATCAACTGATTCAAGGGGGATTAAATACGAAAACGTAGCCTGTTCTCACAATTTGTGCTAAACGTCAAATATGAAGAGGTTCGGCGAGCCAGAAGAGTACAAACGTAAGCCCACCCATCTAGCCTATCGCGGACCGATCCTATTAGTCTGAGGATGCGTTAACATTGAGGTGCATTAAATGTGAGGACAGGCTGGATAGTGTACTATACAACCTGGGGTAGGGATAATTGCACCAGGGAGAGTGTGGCTTCAAGACGGGACCCAAGAGCTAAATCCCACCCATGAAAGGGAGCTACGCAAGAGATAATAAAATAGGTCCTTAAATGGTTAAATGTATCGAGCCACACCATGTCCCGCAACTTTGCCACACTACACCACACCACCACACTACACCACACTACACCACACTACACCACCACACTACACCACACTACACCACACCACCACACTACACCACACCACCACACTACACCACCACACTACACCACACTACACCACACCACCACACTACACCACACTACACCACACTACACAACACCACCACACTACACCACACCACCACACCACCACACTACACCACACCACACACCACACCACCACACCCACCACACTACACCACACACCACCACACTACACCACATCACCACACAATACACCACACTACACCACACCACACTACACCACACCACACCACCACACAACACCACAACACACCCTCGAGGGAAATGTTACTCAGGTAAAAACTGGCGTCAAGATGCCGTAAACAAAATCCCTTTGTAGATACAAGGAAAGAAAAAAAACAAAAAAGGCCAAGAAAGGAGACATAGAGAACGAAAAAGAGATCGGGAGCCCGGAGAAGAAGCGACCAAGAGTCACAGTGTTTCAAGAGCCTCAGTGTTCCAAGAGCCACAGTGTTCCAAGAGCCACAGTGTTCCAAGAGCCACAGTGTTCCAAGAGCCACAGTGTTCCAAGAGCCTCAGTGTTCCAAGAGCCACAATGTTCCAAGAGCCACAGTGTTCCAAGAGCCACAGTGTTCCAAGAGCCACAGTGTTCCAAGAGCCACAGTGTTCCAAGAGCCACAGTGTTCCAAGAGCCTCAGTGTTCCAAGAGCCACAGTGTTCCAAGAGCCACCGTGTTCCAAGAGCCACAGTGTTCCAAGAGCCACAGTGTTCCAAGAGCCTCAGTGTTCCAAGAGCCACAGTGTTCCAAGAGTCACAGTGTTCCAAGAGCCACAGTGTTCCAAGAGCCACAGTGTTCCAAGAGCCACAGTGTTCCAAGAGCCACAATGTTCCAAGAGCCACAGTGTTCCAAGAGCCTCAGTGTTCCAAGAGCCACAGTGTTCCAAGAGCCACAGTGTTCCAAGAGCCACAATGTTCCAAGAGCCACAGTGTTCCAAGAGCCTCAGTGTTCCAAGAGCCTCAGTGTTCCAAGAGCCTCAGTGTTCCAAGAGCCACAGTGTTCCAAGAGCCACAATGTTCCAAGAGCCACAGTGTTCCAAGAGGTCGTCACGGCAACAGTTTGGGATTTCTTCTCTTAATCACATTAAAAAGTTGCCTGATCGGCTAACTCTTGTACCGAGTCGACAGCCCCTTTGCTTTTCCCCTCGTTTCAGGCGTCAGGTGAGGGGGGGGGGAAGAGGGGACGGAGGCGCTCCGAGGGGAAATGGGAGGGAAAGTGGACAAGTCTGACGTGATCACATTACAGGAAACAAAGAGGCAAAGCGAGAAGAACGGATTTTGTATACATTAGCGCCACACTCTGGCTCAATTGCTAGCTGGAAGAGACGAGAGACGCATTTTGGAAGTCACAATCCATCACTTTGGCGACAAAATACCGGACTCCCTTCACGCACCTTTCAACGGGAATGGGGGAAAGAGGGAGAGGTGGATGGGGGGATAGAGATTGGGAGGGGGAAGAGACGAGGAAAAGGGCATTTGGCAAGGGAGTTAAGTCACACACACCAAAAAAAAAATCGCCCTAAGAGCTGCAAGCATGTGTGTGTGTGTTGTTGGGTGTGAATTTGCAATATTGCATCACCGAGACGTTGCGAGATAATTTTTAAAAGTGTTTCTCCTCTACGAAAATGTTTAATCTGGAATACTAAGAGTTCACGGCACCCTCGTTATTCAGCCCCATTCTCCACCTTCGGACATATCTGCATTTTCCTCGTTTGAGTTTGCAAATAAAAACACGGTTGAAGCATACAAAAAAAGTATCACAAAAAGTTGAATGAATAAAAAGTTCTTGATTGCGACGGAAGACTCTCTGCAAGTGTAGTCTAACCTCCTTGAGAACGCGGCATAAAGAGAAGAATCCTGTGGAACAAGTCTAGGGCTGAAAATAAGTTTTGGTCTCAAATGTATATTTTACTGAAGCAATTCTTGCAGGACACAACATTGTGGTGATATTTGTTGCTCCGTACTGCTAACTTTCTCTTCTTTATCGTACCTCTGCTGCCTCGCTCCCCATTACTTCTTCGCTGGTACTGCTCTCTCTCTCTCTCTCTCTCTCTCTCTCTCTCTCTCTCTCTCTCTCTCTCTCTCTCTCTCTCTCTCTCTCTCTCACACACACACACACACACAGAGGACAGGCACACAGACAGTGACAAGTACACGAAATACTAATCGAAAGATTCCTGTGCGCAATCGCAAGGAAGCCAAGTCACTCAGTACAACTGGAGGAATAGGTCTATCCAATGGAACACTTGAACGAAGCAGAGGTTACTCCACGAGGCGTAAGAAGACAACCCACTGGGCACAATATCCTAAAGCAACGCCTATTCAACGCCAAATCAACGTTGCATTAACGCTCATAACGTTGATTCAACATATCACTCTTGGATATTGTACCACATAGGATAAACATATCGTATGGTACAACATATCCTGTGGAACAACACATATTCTGCCACACGGTTTGAGGAGCTGGATAGGACGAATGTTAAGGAACCAGACGGAATCTCACCAAGTAGACTGTAACAGGCAATTAGGGTACAAAGCTCCCCCCCCCCTCCGTCGAAATGCTCTTGAATTCATCATTACTAACGAACTGCCAAAGAAATGGAAGACAGCCAATGTGGTCTTTTATATTCGAGAAACTGTAAGTCAGGAGCCAATCGGTCGGAGAACAGTGCCATTAACGAATATTCTCTGCAATGTGTTAGTGGGCTTCGTGTGGAAACGACTCGTGCAACCCAGAAATACGTTTTGTCTCAAACACCCCGATAAACACAAGTAGGTGAGGACACACACACACACACAAAGCAGAGGTGACTCCATACACAGTTTCAAGTGTAGATATGATAGAGCCCAGTAGGCTCAGGAACCTGTACACCTGTTGATTGACGGTTGAGAGGCGGGACCAAAGAGCCAGAGCTCAACCCCCGCAAGCACAATTAGGTGAGTACACACATACACACACGCAGACAAGTAAGAGGGGCAGGTGAAGATGAGTGAGGGAAGGGCAGGAGTAGATGAGTAAGAGAAGGGACGGGTGAAGATGAGTGAGGAAGGAATGAGTGGTGGTAGGAGTGAAGATGAGTGAGAGACGCCACCAGAGCGCCACAGGGGGATTGCGATGGCTGCCACCATTGTGGCCGGCCCCTCGCGCTAACTAATCCCCTGGAGTGAAGTCATATTCTCCGCTCACCAGAAAAGTAAACAAAATAAGCGAGGGAAGAACCCACACAAAGTGAGGGGGTATAAAGAAGAGACGGAAGAGAAAAACACAAAAATAGGAAGGAGTAGCAGAAGAGGAGACGAAGCTCACTAAAGGTGAAGCGATAGGAAACAATAACAGAATAAAGAAAACGAATAATATTCAAATACAATTCGTAGGAGAATAAAGTCTTCTGCAGTTACACAATCATGCAGTATCTTCCTTTTCCTTCACATCCTCGATTATCACAACTTTCTCGTTTCGTATTTACCTTCAGCATTTGTCATAAAAATATAGTACATTCCACCCTGTGTGGGTGTGTGGGTGTCACTATGTACGCTACTATGCTTTCACTCATCCAAAAAAGCTTGAAAGGATACAAAAATGAAGCCGTGACAAACATTCTTAGAGTAAACTGCTAAATCATCGCATTTACAACAAAAGCTAAGCTTTCCTAGTGCCGAAAATAGGGTTAAGGTAACCCAACCGGGATTTTCAAAGTTCGTTAGTTTTGTTTTGAATACTACAATAAAACATAGATTAAAAAAAAAGGTCTCTTAAATGCTGAACTTTCTATTAAGATTGTCAGAAACCCCTCGCTACAATGACACAGCCAAGGGAACTGTTCTGTCTTCCACTTAAAAGGTATTAAGGAACAGCACAAAGTGATAAGACCGGCCAGTGTGTTACCTCAAGGAGCTCGACCTAACTGAGCCTACTTAAGCTCATATGCCTATAGGAATGTCACCTCCGTGAGAAGATGAACCTCGAATGATTGTAATGAGATGAGGATTGATTGATTGATGAAGATTAAGCCACCCAAAAGGTGGCACGGGCATGACTAGCCCGTAAGTGGTGGCTCTTTGGAGCCATTGCCAGATCTGTGGAGGTGCGACTGCACCCTGCGTGACGGGAGATGTCTCCCCCGTGGAGATGAGGATCACACCTGATCGTATTTATAGAGACCCCTCTTTCCCCCTTTCCTCGTGGGGTGGGGTCTTACGTAAAGGTCAGGTCAAGTGGAGTAGGATCTGGGCTTTTGGAGTAGGGTCAGGTCACGTGGAACGGGGGTCACGTGAAGATTTGGTGAGAGGGACGGGGGGAGGAGGGGGTTAAGAGTCGTCCAAGTGGAGGGTCCAACCCCTTCTAATATTTGTCGAGAGGGTCAATGGAAGGTAGGAAGGAAGAGGGGTGTTTTTTGTGTGGTGTTTGTACAGGAATATCATGTGTGAGGAAGGAAGACCTCAGTGTTTGCCGTGTGGCTGTGTGTGTCTACCGTGGGTGTACAGAGCTGGGAGGTGGGTGTGGAGAGCTGGGAGGTGGGTGTAGAGAGCTGGGAGGTGGGTGTAGAGAGCTGGGAGGTGGGTGTGGAGGTCTGGGAGGTGGGTGTAGAGAGCTGGGAGATGGGTGTGGAGGTCTGGGAGGTGGGTGTAGAGAGCTGGGTGTAGAGAGCTGGGAGGTGGGTGTAGAGAGCTGGGAGGTGGGTGTAGAGAGCTAAGAATCCCCCTACCACAAGTCGTAGAGATATTCCAAGAAGAAGAATATAGACGTAAACAAATGTTTAATAAAACGAGAAACACGAGACAATAAAGAACGGAACAAGAAAATAACGAAACAAGAGAAAAGAATGGAAAATGAGGAAGTAAACGTCGGAACATGAGAAAATGAGGGGAATATTGTTGTGAGGTTGTGAGGGGCGACACAGGTGGAAGTAGCGGCGTCACCTTGACTCGTTAAAGAGAGAAGAAGGTGCCTTTGAATCCCCTTAAGGCTGGTGGTCCCCTTGAAGACTTCCTACCTCCGTGGAGACACCTTAGAGACGCTTCATTAGCGCCAAGTCAGATGTTTTCCATCTCTTGATAAGAGTCCAGGTGCCACGCCTTGGGAACGTCCTTGAAAGTGCTGTAATAACCAAGTCCAAGTTGGTAATGGCCTTGTTAAGCAGCAGGTTTCCCGGGAGAAATGACGCCCTTACAAAGCGAACTCAAAATACATCCTTGCAGATATTATCTGACGTAATTCTAGGGGTCCCAGATATCATCCGACGTAATTCTAGGGGTCCCAGATATCATCCGACGTAATTCTAGGGGTCCCAGATATCATCCGACGTAATTCTAGGGGTCCCAGATATCATCCGACGTAATTCTAGGGGTCCCAGATATCATCCGACGTAATTCTAGGGGTCCCAGATATCATCCGACGTAATTCTAGGGGTCCCAGATATCATCCGACGTAATTCTAGGGGTCCCAGATATCATCCGACGTAATTCTAGGGGTCCCAGATATCATCCGACGTAATTCTAGGGGTCCCAGATATCATCCGACGTAATTCTAGGGGTCCCAGATATCATCCGACGTAATTCTAGGGGTCCCAGATATTATCTAACGTAATTCTAGGGGTCCCAGATATTATCTGACGTAATTCTAGGGGTCCCAGATATCATCTGGCGTAATTCTAAGGGTCTCAGATATTAACTAACGTAATTCTAGGGGTCCCAGATATCATCCGGCGTAATTCTAGGGGTCCCAGATATTATCTGACGTAATTCTAGGAGTTTCAGATATTATCTAACGTAATTCTAGGGGTCCCAGATATTATCTGACGTAATTCTAGGGGTCCCAGATATCATCTGGCGTAATTCTAAGGGTCTCAGATATTAACTAACGTAATTCTAGGGGTCCCAGATATCATCCGGCGTAATTCTAAGGGTCCCAGATATTATCTAACGTAATTCTAAGGGGTCCTAGATATTAGTTGTGCGTGTTATGCGTTCATCGATATTACCGAATACGCGTTCTACGGTTCGACTTGTTAAATTGTGTTCTATATTCGTATATACTGTATACTGCATATACTGTATACTGCATATACTGTATACTGATTTCCAAAGACTCGTAAGAGAGGAGAGATTAGCCTATCATCTTATACTTTCACTGTTTTTGTTATTACTCCTCATCTACCTGCAGCATCACCTCTTACTCATCTACCTCCAGCATCATCTCTTACTCATCTACCTGCAGCATCACCTCTTACTCATCTACCTCCAGCATCACCTCTTACTCATCTACCTCCAGCATCATCTCTTACTCATCTACCTCCAGCATCACCTCTTACTCATCTACCTCCAGCATCATCTCTTACTCATCTACCGACAGCATCACCTCTTACTCATCTACCGACAGCATCACCTCTTACTCATCTACCTCCAGCATCATCTCTTACTCATCTACCTCCAGCATCACCTCTTACTCATCTACCTCCAGCATCACCTCTTACTCATCTACCTCCAGCATCACCTCTTACTCATCTACCTCCAGCATCATCTCTTACTCATCTACCTCCAGCATCACCTCTTACTCATCTACCTGCAGCATCACCTCTTACTCATCTACCTGCAGCATCACCTCTTACTCATCTACCGACAGCATCACCTCTTACTCATCTACCTCCAGCATCATCTCTTACTCATCTACCTCCAGCATCATCTCTTACTCATCTACCTCCTGCATCACCTCTTACTCATCTACCTCCAGCATCATCTCTTACTCATCTACCTCACCACCCCCCCCTCATCTTCCCTTATCACCTCCATATCTATCACCATCACCCCTCGTCTACCTTATGTGTGTACTCACCTAATTGTGCTTGCGGGAGTTGAGCTTTGGCTCTTTGGGCCATGTGTGTGTGTGTGTGTGTGTGTGTGTGTGTGTGTGTGTGTGTGTGTGTGTGTGTGTGTGTGTGTGTATTCACTTAGTTGTATTTTACGGGGTTGAGCTTTGCTCTTTCGGCCCGCCTCTCAACTGTCAATCAACTGTTTTACTAACTACACTAACTACTTTTTTTTTTTTTTTTCCCCACACCACACACACACCCCCAGGAAGCAGCCCGTGACAGCTGACTAACTCCCAGGTACCTATTTACTGCTAGGTAACAGGGGCATTCAGGGTGAAAGAAACTTTGCCCATTTGTTTCTGCCGGGTGCGGGAATCGAACCCGCGCCACAGAATTACAAGTCCTGCGCGATATCCACCAGGCTACCTGGCCCCCTAAGTGTGTGTGTGTGTGTGTGTGTGTGTGTGTGTGTGTGTGTGTGTGTGTGTTTTGTGTGTGTGTGTGTGTGTGTGTGTGTGTGTGTGTGTGTGTGTGTGTGTGTGTTTTGTGTGTGTGTGTGTGTGTGTGTGTGTGTGTGTGTGTGTGTGTGTGTGTGTGTGTGTGTGTGTGTGTGCGTGTGTGTGTGTGTGGAGAAGAATAAAAAATACCTCTCACTATAACCACAGGAAAAATGCTCCTACCATATCCACTGTAAAAATTATTACGAAATTGACAATTTCAAACCCCGACTAACACACACACATTTGGCATAACAGTCGCCTTTTTTACGGAGTGATAAACTGAGAAAACGGCGTGAAGCAACACCCCATCGTTACACACACAGCTTGCAGCGCCACCGTGCCGAAATGTGAACCACTGGCACATAATGTTTGTTAGCAAAGGGAGAGGGGGCTGAAACCCGAGTTAATAGGCCGGAGCGCCAAGTAATTGAGTTAATGACACATGATTTAATTAACACATAATTAGGGGCAAGCCTGTAACTATCAAGAATCGGAATGGAGTGCTGGGTCAGAGATGAGTCAAGTGTCAGGCTGATAGATGAGACAGTTAATGGATCAGGGGTCAGAATAATAATACACACATATATATCACACAATAAATCGATATATCAAATGAACAAATCCACAAGGGTTCGAACCTCATTAAAAGCCCTTGTGGATTTGTTCACATAATAATAATAAAATAATAATATATAATAATAATAATAATAATAATAATAATAATAAAGGGTGGCAGGAGGTAGTCATCTAGGAGCCCTGCTCAAGGGGTAAGGAGAGAGGGCGGGAACCCTGTCGATAATCCTGATGGTATTATTTATTGTTTGCTGTTGTTTTGGGAGGGAGCCGATGGCGGCGCCAGATTATTTGTCCTTGTTTTGCTGTTGTCGGGGTTTTAGGTCGTGTTGGGGGGGCGGGGGTGGGGAGAGTTAAGACAATGACAGAGATGGTGGCTCAGGAAAGTGGTTCTTGGTCGCTGTGAAACCTCTCTCGTGCTCACCTAGCTGTGCTTGCGGGGGAGTTGAGCTTAGCTCTTGTATCCCAGATGGGAACTCCCCCAGTCAACGGGTGTCTAGTGGTCACTGGGCTCGGTCGTGTCTACATTTGTAGCTGTGTATGGAGTCTCTATCCCCTCCCCCCTTTTAGTGGTTATCTTGAGATGATTTCGGGGCTTTTTTATAGTGTCCCCGCGGCCCGGTCCTCGACCAGGCCTCCACCCCCAGGAAGCAGCCCGTAACAGCTGACTAACACCTAGGTACCTATTTTACTGCTAGGTAACAGGGGCATAGGGTGAAAGAAACTCTGCCCATTGTTTCTCGCCGGCGCCTGGGATCGAACTCAGGACCACAGGATCACAAGTCCAGCGTGCTGTCCGCTCGGCCGACCGGCTCCTGCATTAGTGTCTTGCATTACACGGACAAAATTATTCCTAATATCTTTGTGGCTTATTTTAGGCAATTGCCATCTGTGTTCCCTTGTCTATATATTGTCCCTTCCAAATTATCTCACTGTCTGCTTTAGCAATTTCTATCGGAATTGCGTATTTGGTAATCATGTCTCCCCCTAACTCTTCTGCCTTCCAGCTACGCGCGGTTTAATTCCTTTACTCATTTCACGTAACTCATACCCTTTAGCTCCGGCACCAGTCTAGTGGCATATGTCTTGACTTTCCAAGCCTTGTCTCAAGATTAATGAAATAAGACCATCACGCTGGTGTTCAATATTCCTGTGGGTTGGAGAGGGAGGTTGTGTGGGTGGAGGTGTGTGGTGACGAACATCTGGGGTAATGAAGATGAGAGAGCAGACAGTGAAGAAGAGAGGGCAGACAGTGAAGAAGAGAGGGCAGACAGTGAAGATGAGAGGGTAGACAGTGAAGAAGAGAGGACAGACAGTGAAGAAGAGAGGACAGACAGTGAAGAAGAGAGGACAGACAGTGAAGAAGAGAGGGCAGTCAGTGAAGAAGAGAGGGCAGACAGTGAAAGAAGAGGGCAGACAGTGAAGAAGAGAGGGCAGACAGTGAAGAAGAGAGGGCAGACAGTGAAGAAGAGAGGGCAGACAGTGAAGAAGAGGCAGCAGGAAGGTAGACAGTGAAGAAGAGAGGGCCAGGCAGTGAAGAAGAGAGGGCAGACAGTGAAGAAGAGAGGACAGACAGTGAAGAAGAGGAGGACAGACAGTGAAGAAGAGAGGGCAGTCAGTGAAGAAGAGAGGGCAGACAGTGAAGAAGAGAGGGCAGACGTTGAGGAAGCCCTGGATGGCAGCCAAGCTGAGCAGTGAGAGAGGGAGAGAGTTGCACGTAAGGTGAGAGCTGCCTTGCGTCAGGTCAACCACTGGCCACATAGCATTAACTTCATAATTTAATGTTATCGCCCCCGAAGGCATTTCCATTATAAAACCGACCCATAACTCGCCGGGGTCCAAGAATATCTAAAAGTGTCTTCCATCATCCTGGGGAATCCACTGTGGAAGGTGTTCGGGGAGAAATGATTTAATCTGATCAGTGCACCACCATTGGTCGCTCGGGAGAGGTACGGGTGATGGGACGGGTCGTGTCAGCAGGGAGGTAGTGTGGTCCAGGCTAGACTCTCTACTCATATTGCAAGAGCCTGCAGGGACAACTCTTTCCGCATTCGTTGCCACACTCTCGTCGCCAGTGTGGCATGTGGCTCGTTCGTCGTTCATTATTCGTTCGTCGCAAAGACTCGTTCGTCGCCAGATTCGTTCCGTCGTCAGACTCGTTCGTCGCCAGACTCGTTCATTGCTAGACTCGTTCGTCGCCCGATTCGTTCGTCGCCAGACCCGTTCGTCGCCCGATTCGTTCGTCGCCACACCCGCTCGTCGCCACAACCCGTTCGTT